>NTHP01000528.1:160549-198892 GCA_003416845.1 Oplegnathus fasciatus
CAGGAAGCCCTCCATGATAAGGATGCGAGTCTCCTCCTCGTCCATATGGCCAGAATTTGGGACGATCTCAAAATCCAGAGTGTTATTAACAGCATGAGACTTCTCAAACTTCCCCAGGTTCTCCAATCATGTATAGATCGTATTCATTTAACTATGCTAAATTTATGCAAATTTATGCTCTTTACATTTTTTTTTTTTTTACAAATATTAGTTGTACTTTTTGTGAATAATGTTAGGGGGGACAATGATACAGTGGCATGCAAAAGTTTGGGCACCCCTGGTCAAAATTTCTGTTACTGTGAATAATTAAGTGAGTAGAAGATGAACTGATCTCCAAAAGGCATAAAGTTAAAGATGAAAGATTCTTTTCAACATTTTAAGCAAGATTAGTGTATTGTTTTTGTTTTGTACAATTTTAGAGTGAAAAAAGGAAACGAGAGATTTGAGCTCTCAGATAACTTTTACTAAGGTCTCAGATCTTAATTAACTTGTCAGGGCTATGGCTTGTTCACAATCATCGTTAGGTACGGCCAGGTGATGCAAATTTCAAAGCTTTACAGATACTTTGACTTTTCAAACCTTGTCCCAACAATCAGCAGCAATGGGCTCTTCTAAGCAGCTGCCTAGCACCCTGAAAATTAAAATAACTGATGCCCACAAAGCAGGAGAAGGCTATAAGAAGATAGCAAAGCGTTTTCAGGTAGCCGTCTTCTCAGTTCGTAATGTAATTATGAAATGGCAGTTGACAGGAACAGTGGAGGTCAAGTTGAGGTCTGGAAGACCAAGAAAACTTTCCAAGAGAACTGCTCGTAGGATTGCTAGAAAGGCAAATCAAAACCCCCGTTTGACTGCAAAAGACCTTCAGGAAGATTTAGCAGACTCTGGGGTGGTGGTGCACTGTTCTACAGTGCAGCGATACCTGCACAAATATGACCTTCATGGAAGAGTCATCAGAAGGAAATCTTTCCTGCGCCCTCCCCACAAAATTCAGCGCCAGAAGTTTGCAAAGGAACACCTAAATAAGCCTGATGCATTTTGGAAAAAAGTCCTGTGGACTGTTTAAGTGAAAATAGAACTTTTTGGCCGCAATGAGCAAAGGTATGTTTGGAGAAAAAAGGGTGCAGAATTTCATGAAAAGAACACCTGTCCAACGGTTAAGCACGGGGGTGGATCGATCATGCTTTGGGCTTGTGCTGTGGCACTGGGAACATTTCACGGGTAGAGGGAAGAATGGATTCAGTTAAATTCCAGCAAATTCTGGAAGCAAACATCACACCGTCTGTAAAAAAGCTGAAGATGAAAAGAGGATGGCTTCTACAACAGGATAATGATCCTAAACACACCTCAAAATCCACAATGGACTAACTGAAGAGGTGCAAGCTGAAGGTTTTGCCATAGCCCTCACAGTCCCCTGACCTAAACATCATCGAAAATCTGTAGATAGACCTCAAAAGAGCAGTGCATGCAAGACGGCCCAAGAATCCCACAGAACTATAAGTCTTTTGCAAGGAAGAATAGGCGAAAATCCCTAAACAAGAACTGAAAGACTCTTAGCTGGCTACAAAAAGCGTTTATAAGCTGTGATACTTGCCAAAGGGGGTGTTACTAAGTACTGACCATGCAGGGTTCCCAAACCTTTGCTTCAGGCCCTTTTCCTTTTTTGTTACTTTGAAACTGTAAAAGATGGAAATAAAAGTAATTTTGCTTTAAATATTAAAGAAATGTGTCATCTTTAACTTTATGCCTTTTGGAAATCAGGTCATCTTTTACTCACTTAGCTATTCACAAGAACAGAAATTTTGACCAGGGGTGCCCAAACTTTTGCATGCCACTGTAACATGACTACGAGTTCCTCATCAGGATAGGGAAATGGTCAACTCACAGCTTTGTGGACTCTCCTCCTGCCTGGCCGGTCGAGGTTTTCAAATGTAAACATCGGAGTAAACATCTTGGGGGGGACAAACACCAGCAACAACCCCGACCACATAGATAAGCAAGACCATCTCTGCTTCCATCTACGCATCCACCTCAACATAGGAGGAAACATTGAGGTGAACGTGGACAGATTAAACACCAGCTGCGATCCTGGCCACATCGATATTCTCTGCCAAGCATCCTGCTAGCCAATGTACAGGCATTGGATAATAAACTGGACGACCTCCGTGCCCGCATCAGATTCCAACAGTTGTGTTTCACCGAAACTTGGCTAAATCCTGGAATACCGGACAGCGCCATTCAATCAGGGGTGAATGGCGTTGCCGGGTGCGGTGGACTGAGTAATGATGCAGTCTGGCTTCAGCTTCCTCTTCATGCTGGTACTGGAGAAGCAGGAGAAGTACAACAGCCACCAGCAGTTCTTCACCATCGTGCAGCTCATTGGGACTCGCAAGCAGGCCAAGAAATTCGCCTACCAGCTGGAGCTAGGCAGACACCAACACTGCCTGACCTGGGAGGCCACACCGTGCTCCATCCATGAGGGCATCGCCACGGCCATCACGAACAGCGACAGGCTGGTGTTCATTTTCTCCCTGCTGTGGTCGAGGAGAAGATACTGGATACACCAGGCCAGCACAGAGAGGCTCAGGAAGAGCTTCTACCCTTAGGCCACTAGGATCTTAAATGAGGACACTGCCTAAGAATTGCCCAAAAACTATTTTTACTTACTTTTTTGTTTCAAGTTACTTGCTATAGTTAAAATTATTATTTATTACTTATTTCTGTTCTTTATTCTTATTCTATTTTACACTTATTTTTTATTGCATAACTGAAGGAGCTAACAGTCATACATTTCACTATGATTATACCCTGTATGATTATATGTGACAAATGAACTTGAACTTCATGGCGTCCATGTCCAGAGCAGTAAAGACATTGCACTGCTTTAAAGCCATCTTCACCAACTTCAATCTGATCTTGGGGCTTGAAGATGTCATCCCGATGTGCCACACAACAGTTGGGCAGGTTCTTGATCTGTGTGTTGGTGAAGGTGGTTTTCCCTTCATTGGTTTTGTAGACCATCACGTACCAGGGTGAGTTATAACAAACCCTGATTCACAGCTAAGCTCAGACAGCTATGGTTGGAAAAGGAGGAAGCATTCAAGAGTTGGGACAGGGACAGGTTTAAAGAGGCAAAAACCTGCTAAGGTTTAGATAAGAGAGGCTTAATGACTGTACTTTGGGAAACTTCAACAGCAGTTCTTAGCTAACAAATCTGCTTCTATCTGGGGAGGTCTCAGACACATCTCCAACTACAAACCTAACAACTTGTGCTTGGCCAACGACCTGCATGTGTTCTGCTGATTTGGCTGACAAACTGGAGGTGGATCACAGACTTCCTGTCTGACAGGGAGCAGCACATGAAGCTGGGGATACACGTCTGTGACTTCCAGGCCATCAGCATCGGTTCCCCTCAAGGCCTTTCCCCTCTACTCTTCTTCACTAGTCTACTGTCCCTGTGCACGAACAGCTGAACGTCCAGTCATCAACCTGTCAAGCTTCTGAAGTTTGCGGATGACACCACCCTCAGAGTCCTACAGTAGGGAGACTGACCCATCTGCGGACAGGGCGACTGGGAGTTAAACGCTCTAGGGACAGTAGAGACGCCCCCATCATCCTGTGTGACTCCCCAGTCGACACTGTGTGAACATCAGGTCCTTCACCAAGAAGGCACATGTACTTCCTGTGGCAACTGAAGAAGTTCAACCTGCCAAAGTCAATGATGGTGCACTTCTACACCACCACTGCCAAGGACAAGGGCAGACTGCAGCGAATCATTTGCTCTGCTGAGAAGGTGTTTAGCTGCAATCTGTCATCCCTCCAGGACCTGTATGCCTCCAGAACCATGCAAGCAGTAAAGATTGTGACAAACCCCTCCCACCCTCCATCAACACCAGAAGCTCACGTTTCTTCCAGACTGCAGCTGGCCTCATCAACAAGGCCTGGGACCCCCACTGATACTGACTATTACCCCACCCCATGGACGCTACATGCTACATTAACGTAAAGTCTCCACATTTGACTCAGTGAGTTACATTAACGCACATCTTTTGGATTATTATTTCTGTACATTGCACATATTCTTTATACTTTATTCTGTGAACATTCACAAGCACATTCCTTGGTGAATATTTTGCACATTCCATCATCTCAGTTTCAAACACTGTAGAGCTCTTTTCATTTTAAAAATATATTTCACATTTATGTAAATTTTTCTTTTATTGTAATTTTTTTCTATTTCTGATTCCTGACTTTTGCAGTACTGTCTTTTTCTTTTCACTTTCTCTTATTATGTTTATTGTTATGTACCAAAATACCAAGGCAAATTCCTTGTAAGTGAATTTGGCAAAAAACCTGCTTCTGATCTGATCTGATCCGGCTGTGAGCTTCATCTGGGTTAATAAAGTTGTTATTTAAACGACGAGTTTTGACCTCTCAAGATACTGACAAACACAGAGACCAGAGATTTGCAGAAATACAAGAGGACCAGATTACACGGAAAATAAATTGGACCTGACATGACTCCGGTCCCAGGTGGAGTCTAGATCACTAGGAACCAAGAGTAAAGACCTCAAATTGCAGCAACTCTACCAGTATTCTGCCACTTTAGGCAGTACTGAAAGCTCCATGGGATTTGAGAGAGTCATGGCCTTTAATTTCTTTGTATTGTGAATTACTGATTGTGTAGGTGAGATATGGGAATGCAATCAAGTTATACTATAAACAAAAACAGCAAGTCAAAACTGAATCAAAATACTAAACAAATCAAGAATGGGAATCAGATGGTTGCATCTCAGAGCTGTAACAATTAACAGAGATCAATTTACAGGGAAATCTTCAAAAAGCTTAAAAGAGAGGTAAAATAGACTTTATTTGTTCCATTGAACTGGCTACTCCTATAGTTTTAACAGGTCACTGAATACCATCAGGACATTCAGACTCTGGGCTAACACATCTACGTGCCAAGACTAATATAACCTATGAATATTTATATATTATCACTTTTTAAATTTTTTTTTGGTTCACCTTTTTTGTATGTTTCTATAACACTCACCCTGAGAGGCGAGTCATCTCTCGGCCAGCCAGTACAATCCTGCCCAGGGCCTGGGACATTCTCAGGAGCATCCTCCCACTCTGGTAGTAGTCCTATAGGCCACACAGGTCCAATCACATCAGCTAAACCTCATAGCCCCAAATCATCACTGCAAAGTGTTTTCAAAGCAAGCTACACAGTTTTATATGTGTTTTCTACCAGGGAGCCATTGGTCTTTCTTGGTTTTAGAGGTCGTGACACTGGAATAAGATATGTTCATTATTGTCAAAATTACCTTATTGCTGTGTGCTTATACAGTTATATGCGCTGACTGGTTGGAAAAGTTTGTGCTACATTAAAATGCAAGGCCAGGTTTCCATACGTTTCCATTCATTTCAGTACAGTATGAAAATCAACCTGTAGATACTTAAAAGTCAAAACTGTCTCAGAATCATTTAAAACTCCAAAGAGAAAACTCTAATACTTTCCACAAAAGATGTTTTTCTATTCTTAAGTTTCAAGTTTTAATTTGCCACCATTAATCGTGTGACAAACCAGGTGAATCTATATTATCTCACTTAGGTAGGCTTGGGTGGCTCTGTGTGTCTGTGTGTGAGTGTTTTCTCTGACCTCCAGCAGCTCAGACTGTGAGCTGTGCAGGTGTCGGGGGTGTGAGAGGTTTAGGAATGGCCGGCTCACCACCAGGTAGCCCACCACAGTGGCCAGGTCTGCAGAGGAACAGCAAGTGGATAAACAAGGAACAGAGAATAAACACACATGACAAGTCATGTTTTTGAGTGAGCCTAATTTTATTGATATGGTTCACACAAACACTGTACTGTTCTTATCTACAAAAATTTGACACACTTCCCCGTGTCACATGGCCAGAGACAAGTATGTTGTCTCTCACCACTTTTATTTGCTATTGCTATCTTGATTAAACCACAGTTTTATACCGGTCAGTACCAGTGTCGGTCCTACCTCCTGTGTTCAATATAAAAACGTTATGTATATTTTAAGGAAAGCTCCAAATTATATTTTTTAAATTGTGAGGTCCATTTTTAAATTTCAAGGAAAAACCTAATCCTGTTGCTGAAAGGATATGTTGAAAAAAAATATATTAAAGTACCTTTTTTTGTATTTTCTTTTTATTTATTGTTTATTGATATATTTATCTTTGTGTTTTTCTTTGCTCATTAATTTGTTCTGATAGTCTATAAAAATTGGCTTAATATGCATTACTGTAAAGGAAAGTGATGTTTTTTTTCTTACCACTTACATTTGGTACAGCAAAGAAAATTAATATATCAGGGACATGACTTAAATATTGTCATTTAAAGTAAGAAATATATTTACTTACACTTAGCAATTATGCTGTCCACAAATCCCATGGAGAAGCGAAAGAAGATGAAGTTATGCAAGTGGTCCACCTGGAAGACAAAATAAATATGTTCACATTTTGAAGCTGGGAAAACACACAGTAATGAGGACTTGTACAAAACTTTGTTTTTCCTGTGTAGACTGTATCTGGGCAACTTCTCTAAATATCTGCCTTGCTGTGCCTTTCCTCTCATAGCCCATGTAGGCAGAGCTACTGTTGTATATATTAAACATATATTTATATTTATTACTAGATAACATAATGTTTTCAGCTGTTTTCAAAGTCGATAAAAGCATCAAATGTAGCTGTTGCATGTGTTATACTGCCTTTTAGTAAATGGTTCACAGGCAGAGGATTTTCCCTCCATACAAGTTTTGGACCTGTTTGATAACCAATAACACACCACTGCTGTTGCAGTGAAATTTAAAGAGCAACGTAACAGCCCCTGGATATCTTGTTTTAGCTCACCTCCGGTGGTTCAACTTCTTACCTTGCTTTAGTGATGTACGGGTGTACTCCAGGACACCATGACATCACTGTTGGGTGTGGTTACAGGTGCAACAAAACACATTACTGCCACCCAACCACACCAATACTACTGATTGTGGTCAGAAGTGACACAGTCATTCTACTGAAAATGATAAATGCAATCCCTTTGAGAACTCTAACAACACACATTATCACCTTGTGGTAAACACTGCTAAACTGTTACCCACCAGTTTCTTGAATGTGGCATGGATGGTTTGTTTTTCCCTCATGTTCCCATTGTAGAAGGCAATCTCCTCACTAAAGAAAAAGAAAACATGTCAGTGCAGTGTTGTAGTAAACAGCTGTACAGTAATAGGGTTTGATCAGTTGCTGGTGTGTTAACCTATTGGTGATGAGGCGAGAGTTCACATAGCGGTACTCTCCCTCGTAGCGCTGCTCGCTGACTGTCATCTTGCCTATGGGCCTCCTCAGTCTGGTCAGGAACAGACCTGATATAAGCAGGTAGGCCATCATGATGGCTGGGCCCTAGGTTGGGGAGGGCAGGTGGACACAATGAAGTCACTTTCTGATGTGTGTGGTAAAGACCATGGTGACATACAATACATTTCTGTCCTGTTCAAACTCAGGGCACAGCTAGATTAAAGGTTAAAAAAACTGGACAAACCTTGTTGAAAATAAAGAGAAAATACAGATTTGCTTATACTTATATAAGGTTTAGTTTACCCCTACGGTTCAATCGCGTTGTTACAGCACAACCAAGTCCCAAATTCTCCCCTATCTCGCTGCTGATGTAGTGTGATGAAGATGATGAACAATTTTACATCCTTCATTGAGAAATGAGTAAACCTCGCCCAGCCCTAAATGCAAGTTAAATTCTGTTATTTAGTATAAATACTGATCTGATTTCTTATAGTTGATTTATGATGCATAGCTTGGTGCTTTTGAGGCTTATTAATTATCGTTACATATTTTGGAATCCTTTAAGGCATTCTTGCTACACCGATGTTTTGGAGCTCAACTGTAACCTTTGTTGAGTTTTAAAACATCAACAGGGAGAGCTGTTCGCACGGTAACAAAGGGAGTGTACCTCTCACCACCAGGTGAATACACTGTATGTCCTATTGTAACATGGTGTATTACATGGGTGAAGCTACTGTCGGAGCACCAAGCAAGGCCCCGAAACACACCTTGTCCAAAACCAGCTGCAAAATGTGAAGAACATGAAAAAACAAGATGAAAGAAAAGAAGAAAAATGGAAAACAGTGTGCGTGACCACTTAACAAGAACAGGTCGAAGGATGGGGAATACAGTACATACATACAGTACATGTAACAATCGCTCAGTTTACTTTTATAGTTTATGCACTCGGTGCACTTGTAGTGCAGACAGTGTCAACGGTCACAATTTTTGAACTGCACATACATGAAAAATTGTGAGCACAAAACAAATTCTGAGCACAACTCGGTCTACAAGTCAATATTTGAGACCGCACAGGTACAGATTTGTAGAAGCAAAATCATATTTTAGCAAGAATCTCAATCATGCGTGCGCTCTTTCCTGAGTCTGCTCTGAGAGTGCTCTGCTCTCAATTTTCTCCAGCTGTTTTGGCTTCTGAGCACTTGGGATTGCAAGAGGTCACTTGCCCACCATTGTTGACTATCAGACTTCAACAGGACACACCCACATCCGGATGTCAGGATCATGTCTTCTTCAAATTTAAAGTCGGCACAAGGAAAAAAGTCATATTTTGAATATACGGCTCCTCTGTAAGGAGCGAAAGTCGACTATATGACATGTCTATATGCTTTTTCATTTAGCCTACAATTTCAATTATTGTGGGTATGTGGATCTGCACTGTAGATTGAAGTTTGGCCAAATTTATAATTTATTTATTGATATTTAAGTCTGCAGTGTCTTGTTTAAACAACTACCACCCTGTGGCACTCATCCCCATTCTGTCAAAGTGCTTTGAGAAACTGGTTCTCCAGCACATCACAGACAACATCCCAGCATGGACCCTCACCAGTTTGTATTCAGGGGCAAAAGATCCACAGAGGATGCCATCTCCACTACCCTCCACTCATACACCTTGAAAATAACAATACCTACATCAGAATGATGTGTGTTGCTTTCAGCTCAGCATTCAACACAACCACCCCCATGAAACTGACTGGCAATCTTAGCACTCTGGGTTTGAGTAGCGCTGTCTAACACGTCGGTCCAAAATCTCCCATAGGTGTTCAATTGGGTTGAGATTTGGTGACTGCGAAGACCATAGCATATGATTCACATCATTTTCATACTCATCAAACCATTCAGTGACCCCTCCGGCACTGTGGATGGGGGCACTGTCATCTTGGAAGAGACCACTCCCACCAGAATATATATATATATATATATATATATATATATATATATACATATATACATGTATATATATATATACATATCGGGGAAAAAAACGGACATAACAAACATAAATATGTTGTTGTTTTCTTTTGTCGTCAATATACTTCCATACACACGGACGTCACACAGGGGTCCACGCAGACCCTCGTGGACGTGGGCAGATGACATGGCCATTAGGAAAGCATGAATAACTTCTGCTGGACAAGACACGCAACTTTCCAGTTTTCTTATTAAAATGCAATGGAAAAAAACAATTATATATTACATGTTTTGCATTTAATTGTGATGCTGCATATGTAAAAAACAATATATAGAAAACATGCACCAACATGTCTTCTTGTTCCTATTTTAAGTAGGTATGGTACAGACATTTATTGCATTTCCACAGACTGAAAAAAAACATACACAGAAGATAACCTGCTTACCTGAGCACCGATGGCACTTGTCAGCTTGAAAATGTACAGACCGATATCCAACAGAGGCTGCAGGACAGACAGATTTAATTAATACTTCAAGATTTTCTAAAAAATTCTTGGGTAGATAGAACTGTTCAAACTCCATTTGGTATACAGTATATTGCTCATAATATCAGTTAATAGACAATAACGCAGGACACTTGTTCTGATAAAAGGAGCACTTCGAAACTCAGGTGAAGGGGAAGGAGAGGTTATATCAGGTCGCACTGATCCTGGGCCAGCAAAAACTGCTGAGGCACTCATATCATCATGATGTATGGGTTCCATAGTCTATTGTGTCTGGGACTGAAAATCATTTGGGGAAATCTGGCTTCAAATTTGGGGTTTTGCTCAGCAGCATACCAAATGAGGATGTGTAAATCCAATGTCCAAATATAACACACCTCTACTGCCCTGTGTGAGTGAAATTTGTCATTGATGCACACATGGATAAAAGTCATTCTAACATTTTCAACACAAAAACATCTGAATACCTAGGGTATATACAGGATTTTTTTATTGGTCCGTTCTCAAACTGCACCTCTACTGGCCCTCTACAGTGGGCCTGCAGTGTACACTGCTGAGACATATGAGGCTGTCATGTGTGATACAGGAAGAGTGTGTCATAAATAAAGGGTAATCTGCCTGGCACACAAAACTTCTGTGACAAAGACTTGCACACCACTCCAGTCTATTAATCCTAAATTTCTCATTCATTAGAAGATTGTTGAACATTACTCTACGGAGAGCCAACAAAGTTTCATACCTTGCTAAGGTTGGAGTAAAGGTCCACCACACTGTTGCAGAATTTCTCCACATCTTGTGTCAGTAGCTGATCTGCATTGGCTATTCGGTTGTCCAGGTTTCCCATTTTGTAATAGGTGAAACCTCTGAAGAGTCAGAACGCAGGGTGAGCACTCAAAGAAGTCAGGAAACACACAAAATACATGCTTCTACTTGTGACTAAACAGCAAAAGAACAGGGTGTGTGTCATAGGTTCCGAAAGGTAAAAAACATGAAGTCAAGGTTTCTTAGAATAACTACTTGTTTCTTCTTTTCCCCACCCACAGAATAGGTCATTTTGTTGCAATTTGCTGCAAAACAGCATCTGGCTGTGAATCAATTTGAGTTTTCTTATCAAAATGTAGTTAATGGTGTTGTTTATGTACTTGACAGATTTTTGGTCTGTAGCTGACACTGCAGTTTTGATTTTTTTCTAAAACATGACATCTGATGTTATATCTGCTATCATCAAAGTTCAGTGGTAAAAAGTTGAGCAAGTAAAGCATAATCAAGGTGCACTGATGACTTCATAAGTCTGAATATATTAACCCTGGTGTCTAGCCCTTAATAAAGTACTGACCCAAGGACTGGATTACAGGAGTCATGTGGGAGGACCTACTATGGCTTCAAGCTGAGCTAGGTCAGCTCAAATCCAACTTAATATGGTCCACATGTTTTTATATAAAAGTGGTCATAGTATTTTGCCAACTGCTTTGAACGTAAAAATGTCCATGGTGACCTAAATTAAAACATGTCGCATAACTCTTCTCCAGAAGATCATGCTTTATTCACCAAACGTTTTCGGCTATCTTGCCTTCATTATGGTGGTGCCTGAGGCTGCTTCCGGTTTCCTTATACGCAACACCTTGATCTGTCATGTGATCACATGACAATAAATTGAAGCTCACACTGATCTGCACCTCCCTGTATGCATTGTTGGATTCTCTTGGAGGTCCGCCTGCTTCTTTTCTGTCAGCTGGCAACAATTGAAATTCAAGGGTTGCAACTAATGATTATTTTGGTTATCAATTCATCTGTTAGGTTTACAATTAATTATTTCGTCAGAAAATAGTTTAAAATACCCATCACAATTTCCCAGAGCCTAATGTCTTTAAACTGCTCATTATGTCTAACCAAAGATATTTCATTCATAATTATATAAAACAAAGAAAAGCAGCAAACACTCATATTTGAGAAGCTGGAACCAGAGAATATTGGGTAGTTTTGTTTGATAAATGACATAAAACATTAAAGATAATCAGAAGATCCCATAAATGCACCAACATACCAAATCAAATTCCTTGTATGTGAAAACCTACTTGGCAATAAAACTGATTCTGATGATGGGAAAGCAGCTTTAGTACTGCTGTATTACTTACTGCAGGTACTGGTCGTACAAGTTTTTTGTGAGCCTTTCACGGAACCTCAGCTTCAGCTCGTTTAGACCCAACTTCAGGAAGTTGTTCACCAAGGCTATCTGGAATGACCCAGCCACACATAACAAACATGTATCCATCTCTCACTATGACTTCATTGCTTCAGTACGGTTGTACAAGTGGCATTGGTTTTAGAATCCTTAAAGTATTCATGCAGACTGCTTTTTGTTTGCTTGTTTAGTTTTTCAATTAGAAGCACAGGATAGGGAATGAAGAAAACATGCAAAAGCAGAATATTTAGTATGATTTTACAAGAGCAAACCAAAGACACAATTTAAAAGCTAAGGCCCTGATCAGACAGAACGCGGTTTTTGCAGTGAGAGGCGTCTTTTTCCTGTTGTTTTCTATAGGCAGTAAGCGTTTTGCGCGCTGTTTATGCGCCTCGCGTTTTTGCAGGAGAGCCCTAAGCGCCTCGAGTTGAAAAAACTTCAACTCAGAGCAGAAAAGCACCCGACGTCATTTGCGTTTTTTCCTATTGTCCAATCGGATTAATTGAGAGGCCAAAATATACCGTTGCCATTAAAACAAATGCTCAGCCTCTGTGCAGGACCAACGAACCCACTTCGGCAGGACGGATCTCCGTGTCCAGCGTACTATTTTTGAAAAGCCTCTCACTCTCCATCAGAGCCAGATCAAGTGCCCTCCACCTGTCCATTTTTTACGCAGATGTTTCTAGCCAAAATAAAAGGTAGGCTACAGATCTGTGAGTTCACTTAACAGCAAAATCACGGTTAGGCTAAGGAAAGTTGATTCGGCGGTTGCCTAGCAACGATAAATTGTAATCTTCAACTAAAAAGGCAGTGCGGTGCGTCCTGTCTGATCGGGGCCTTAGGCTGGAAATAATCTATGTTTTTGTTATTGTCAACAAAACAACAATGAATGTAACCTACTAACACGTATTGTGTGTATATCCAAAGTCTGATATATCTTATTCCTCTGTGCCATAGAGCTCCATTAATGTCCAAAAACTATTACAAACACGTCAATGAGCCACAGTTTTGCACTGGGTGACTTGTTCCTTCATTACCATTACCAAATGTGAATTAATCCACTGCTGAAGACAACAAACAAATTCCTCTTCTTTGAGTTTGTTAAAAACTCAAAGAATCGGAAATTACTAAGCTATTTTCAAAAATGAAACTATATATTTATGAGCTGTTTGTTTGCGTCTTCAGTGGGAACCAATGGGCTTGGGTTGAGTGCCACAGACAGGCAAGGGAAGTATTGCGAGATGAACTAACACATTTTTGTTTTTTGTGTTTTCACAGAATTTGTTGACAACAGAAAATACATAATATTGCCAGCCTTATCATTAAACATTGAGGCTTACAGGGGTACATTTGCATAACAGTGATACACTGCTCACGTTATCTCAAAAGAATGATCATGCTAAATGGTAATTTTTTTAACTGCATGAAATGATTCGATGAAAAAAATCCACTATCACCAGGAAATTAGTAATTAGTTGATTTTCATGTCAAGTCTCCTCTGTACACTTTTCAGAAATTAAAACTGCCCAAAACTATGTGCAGTGGTATGAACGAACACTGAAAAACAGACGTGTTACAAAATATATAGCATATATAGAAATTAGGATCACACTTAAATTAACAAAAATATACACTTACAAGTGGCATGAATTTGATAAAGCTGAACAAGAAGGTCTTGAAATCTTTTGTCGATCGACCGATAATTGCACTGCAAACCACAACATGCACAGAGATGAGCAAACATTGCCAAGAGAGTCGGTGGGACAAATACTGAAGCTTGATAAACTTAATTTCCTTTTCATGTGGAACCGTGCAGCTTTGCTAAACTGCTAAAAAAAAAACAACCAAGAACAAGTTCTGCGTGAACTTGACTTATTTCACTGATACGAAACAGACTTTAACAGTGGAGTCCTGACATAGATGATCACAGGAATACCATTCAATTTATGCAGTTCCATTTTTATGCTGCACACTGACTTTTTGGCTGTGGAGCCAAACACTAGTGCGCCTTCAAATGTTTTTTTCATATTAAGCCCAACAAATACTGTCATATCTGATACAGTGGCTGGGACCAGGCCTTTAGTCACCAAAACAAAGAGAGAACCAGGCCTTCATTTAAGACAGGCTATTACTAGAGGTCTTTGTTTTTAATTTCAGCTATTTTAAAAGGTATATTTTCTAGTATTTTAAGAAGAATCCTCTCATCTGCTCACATTAACCGTTTATTTTCCGTTAGCCTGTACATTTGCTGATTCTTTATTGACCTTTATTGTGAAACTTCTGCAGGAAGTGGTGTGTTTCATTAGCAGCTACTTAACAGAGAGAAAAAAACGGCAATGTACAACCAACTGGAATTCATCAGTGACTGAGGGAAGCGTTCCTTTTACTCAGAGCAACAGAATACAAATAGTTTCTTATTAGTCTTATCTATGCTGATTACATACAAGCTGAAACTTGCCATTTTTCAGAAAAAAGTCATATACATCTATATATTTCAGTTTTCTATGTTTTATATACTCATGGGTTACCATATATAAACTGATTTATTGATTAGGCTTAATAGATTTTAAATTACATTTAGTAGAATAAATTGATACTTACTAAAGCCACGGCAGCATTTGTTTCAGCGGCTTAACATTGTATTCATTCATAACTTATAAATCAATGAATGCTTACTTCTATTACAGTGACTTTGACTACTGATGTACAGGAGTCTCACATCTGCACATTAAGGTCCCTCTATGACTCATTGTGGGCCTCAAGCAAGAACAAGAACATATTCTTCTGCTAAATCCCTTACTTATCTTCTGTGGGGCTTGGAGTGTTCCAAGTCGGATTCACCAAACTCTCTTAACTAGACAAACTTGTCATAAATCACTCGTTTCAGTCTGATGAATACTACCTGTTCACGAGGAGGAGGAGCATGTTAGCATAATCGACACTCTTAAAATTGCCATATAAGGCAACCTGTTCAAAGATAACATGTTTGGCAGAGTCAGCAGTCATATTAGAGGACTATTCATAGTACAGCTGTCAACGACATGTCATCAGAGCAGCCCTGTACTGTGACAGAAATAAAGAGGGAATAGTTTAGCATTAAGTTAGATAATAAAAAAAAAAAAACATTTTCTAAAGTAAAACAGTCCATGACTAATATGAAAGGTGGTCAAGACATGACAGTCTCTGAGATATTACACGTGAGAATATTAAAGCCTACAGGTGGTGATGTTACACTGTACAGTGCAACAGAGGATGATCCTGGACAGAGATCTGCATAAAGACCCTAAGGCAGTGAGGAGTCAAAGAATTTTCCTAGTTACCAATGAACTGTATAAGTTCACTTCATAAAATCTACAAAATATATTAATTTTGAATTCAGTTTGTCTTAACCATATATTTTATTTTAGTTATATTGATCATATTTAAACTACAAATTCGTTCAGATCAAGGCGTTACGATTCATTTAGTACAAGAAAATTGGTGAATGCCACAAATTCTCTTAAATCGCACATACGCACCACTAACAAATCTGTTAGTACGGGTGTTTTTTTCCCCAATACCTGTGGGGACTATTGTTTGTGATCAGGACTCCGTAACTTTTGAAATAACAGTAACCCTTCTAACTTTAAGCTGCTTTATGATGATTTTAAGCTATTTTATACATATTCAATTATTACTCAATTATTCATATTCAATTATTATTACAATTATGAAATTAATTGAGGGGCCGGCAGTACTGATTCAAGTTTCTGGCTTTAAATTGATGAATTCAACAGATACTGACCTATGAAGTGGACTTTCAAGATAATAAAAGTTACTATGTCACATTTCTTTATTCTGTTAGGAGGCCTATGTAATGAACAGAATGGTTTCTCCCATTAATAAACTAATACTTGTTATTTTTGCATTACTCTGAATTCAGTATTTAATTAGACAGAAGAAAAAGTTCATTCCTGAAATAGTTTGCTCACTAACCTGACACCAAAGTTTTTGTTGTTGCAGAAATGTACATTCCAGTGAAATCATAAACACAGAAATTGAATGGAATTCCATGTGAAAATGTTTTTCAGTAAATGCATGCCAATATTAATTTTACTACCTGGTAAAACCCACAGGTCAGTGTTATGACTTGAAGGAAATGTAGGCCTCAGACAGTAAGTGATGAAAAAGCACAACACAACACTATTACAAAGCAGATGTTAAAACCACAGTTGTGGTGGTTTAAAGCTTGGTTTTCCACTTCTATGAGAACCACATGTTTGACAGTTACCCCTGGTATGACCGATATGTAGGAATAAAAGTGCTTCTTGAATAGACTGATGTCTCTGCTTATAATACCGCTGTGGAGAATCAAAACAAAGTCATCAGTTCCTGCAAAGAATAAAACAGCAATGTGTAACACTCCCACCCATTTTCATTACAATCTTACTTAAGAAAAAGAGAAAATAACATCTAATTAAATCAAAATAATGATCAAATCATTAACGTCTGTTTCAGCTGCACTGGCCTCAACAACAACGGCTTGATACTGTGACTGATTTCAGACATACATAAGCAGATAGACAATTATAAGATCTTTTTAATGCTAACTACAAAAAACACTTCACAAGGGTGAACAATGAACAGATTATTGGTATCTGGCAATGACTGCTTAAAATCTTATCTTTCTTATCAGAATTAACAGATTTAATTGAAATTTCAATTGACAACAACAACCTTCTGCAAAAATCCATCTACTCTTTATAAAATGCAAAAACCTGGAAATAGGGTCAGGACTTGCACCTGTATCAGCACTAAGCATTGCAGTTACAGTGAAATGGCAGGTAAAGTCTACCAATGACCAACATGAACATGCAAATGATCAGTTATTGGTTATCAAATAATATTTCAATAATGTGCATCTCTACATTCTTTACACTAAAGAAAACTGACAAAAGCCTACTTCTGATTGAACACAGCTCAAACTATTCTGTGGATTATGTACACTTTTCTACTTGGGTCTCGACTGAAATACGAACCATGTAGATTCGAACGACTGGACAGATGAGGCTACACTAATCACAGTTCGAAGCTTTGGTTTAGTTTGGTTTAACATTTAGCAAAGCAGGTGAAATGTACAGTGCAATCCCTAAGTAGCATCACAGTGACATATGTTTTGATTTCAATGGAGCTACTACCACATAAATATTTCCTATTTCCAGAGCGACATCACCAATATAACAAAAACTGCCATTTTGTTATATTGTCATATTTTGTTATATATCAATTAATTGATTACAAAATGTTGTTTCTTGTCTATGGCCTTGCTCCACTGCTTATCCAATATGAAGGTCATCCGGCCCGGCTCTCTGGATGTTCCAAGGTTAAATCTTAAGTTGGTGAAACTGCTTTTGGTTTTTGCTTTTGGAATGATTTTACACTTTTTCACTGTTGGCAGTGAGCTCTGTGGACTATCCTGAGGAACAAGGGCATTGTTTATGGTAAAAAAAGATACTGTTGTTTTACATGTCATTTTTTTTAATCTTTTGAGTAGCACAGAAAAAGTTCTATTCACCTTCACTGTATTAGGGTAGAGGCACAACTTTCAGAGGGGGGAAAATAAAACTTTCCACACAAAAGTAGAAAACATTTGCATGGCTATACACCACTGTTTGTTTTGTTTTTGTTTTTTTGCTTGTTTGTTTGCTTGTGTGAACTGACACTTTGCAATGTGCTGAGTACCGAGCGAGAAGAAACAAGACTAGGACAAAACGTAGTATATGGCTGGACCGTGTTTGGTCAATGTACTATATTGTGACCAAATTGTTACAGGCATAGTCGGAGGTCGTGTCTATAATGTGAATTCCTCATCTGCAATGTTCTACAGTGGTCCCAGTAATATTTGTTCGTACAGTGTACTGAGGTAGCATTAAGGGTTGCCACTTCCATGCCCGGGGGACACAATCAAGCAATATACACCAATTTGTGCTTTTTATCCATTAATTCCTCTGCTACTCTCAACATAAATAAGAGTAAAGCACAGTTGCATCAATTATATTAAGGATTAAAACATCAGATCATAGACATGCAAAATGTTTGGTCTGTCAAAATAAACTATTTGGTATATTTGGAAGAAGCAAGAACCCACTGTGAAAAAATATATTAATTTATTTTATAACACCTAAATAAGAGGATAATACGCTGTAAGGGTCTTCTGCTTACATCCTCACCTTGTGTACCTGGGAGAATGGCCTGGGCCCTGTTTCAGAAAGCAGGTTTAGTGAAAACTCTGAGTTTGTTAACTCTGAGATGAGGGAAACTCTGGGTTCCATTAAGAGAGCTAACTTAAACTCAGGGTCTGTTACCATGGTAATTGACTCTGTGAACCTAACCTGCTCGCTGGCAGGTTTTCTTTAACAAACCCTGAGTTTGTTAAAGAAATTCCTGCTGAGCCTGAAGCAGCTGTTGGACATGGGGTGTCATTTCCTTGTTTTACCTGGTCGATGTTGAAGCCGAATTAATTCACAGCCTTACGTCGGGAGAGGGTTTTGAGACCCCGATTAGACGTTCTGTCATTCCCTGATGACTACATAATCAAACGTTACCGTTTTTCATCACTGTATCATTGAACAACAACATTCTCCGGCCTCACATCTCTAATATTACACCCGCGGACGTGCTCTCACATCGGAGCTAATTCTTTGTGTTGTTCTCTGTTTTTTTTGCCAGCGGGAGTTTCCTTTATAACATTGACGACGCAGAACATATCAGGAAAGCAACTGTTTGTAGAGCCGTAAGAAAAGTGTCCCTTGTACCTAAACACCTACAGTAGTGTTCCCTTGGCACAAACCTCTGAGGGCCATAAAAGAAGGAATTCCACATATTGCAGGTGTTTGTCTCTTTATGTAGCCTATTCATGTATTTTATCATGTTTTTTGCACCCGAGTCCGTGTGTCTCTCTGTGTTCTATGTTTTACCTAGCTGCAAGACAAACTTCCCCTTGGACACAATAAAGTTAATTTAACTTGAGACTGATGTAGAATTCAGTTGAAGTTAATGATTAGTTTTTATTTTGCACTGAATGATATTTATCATATTTGTTTACTATGTCAAATATGATTAAAACCAAAGTGAGGTACAATAATGAGCCTATGCCAAAGCAAAATATGTGTTTGAACTGTGTTTTTATGTTTCATTGTCAGCTGCGTCAGTGCTCTTTGTGCCCATGGGATTGAACCTAAATGAAAACAAAATTTTATTCAATAACATTCCACCACTTTTTCACCTGTAATATTAAAAGAAAGTGTGGTTCAATTTTAAATGAACAGACTGCTGCATTCAAACTTGCCCATTGACTCGGGCAACAATTCTCTCTCCTTTGCCACTGCAACTGTGTTGCTTTTCTTTCAGAACATGTGCTCACACTCACCATAAGAACGTATTAGAACTTCTAACTCCAGTGGGGTGACGTAGGACAACCCTTTTTTTCTAGCCAGTTGCCATGGTGAATCGTAGTATCGGAGCTCCATTGATGATGGCTTTTTATAGTCGTCACTCACAGGCTTTACTCAGAGTGAACATACTGATTGAAACAACTCAGATCAGCTGTTCTGAAACCGAAAACTCAGAGTTTCCCATCTCAGGTTTGATCAACTCAGAGTTCGGGGTTAGACTCAGAGTTTGTTAAACCTGCTTTCTGAAACAAGCCCCTGGCGTGGCTAAAAATCACATGATGACTCTGAACATCTGTTCGTGCTTGTTCGTGCTTGTGGGTACAGGATGAACCCAGTGGGGCATGGCCCACATTCCGCTTCACCCACTAGCAATAGCCTTAGAGGGCAAAGCCTGTATGGAATAGACCATCACATACCGTTACTCCAGCTCCTTTAAATTGCCGAAGAAAAAGCTGGTTGGGAGCCGGTTGTCCGGTCTCACTTCAAGTTATGCACAACAAAGTGAGACTGAGGTGGGACCCACGTAGTAAGTGGGGGTAGACTAAAAGTCTTTAGTGCAGCGCGAGCAAGGGATTAGCGGTAGCGGCTGCGCCTGTACTCATAGTAACACGTACGCACCTATTCATTTTGAAAGAGCAACGGCCAATGAGGAAACTGCAACACTCAATCATGTAACTTTATCACTCAGTGACAGGCTTTCCTGTTTATAGGGCTGGCCCTCTGTGGTCCAGCCAAAAAATGTGTCACTGTCCTAATACTCACAGACCGCACTGTACTGTATATAATTCTCCTGTCAGTGGATTTATTCAGCTGATAAGGTTGTCATACCTGCTACATGGTAACAACATAAAACCAACAATATATTTTTAAAGTCCTGAATTGGAAAATGTTTATTTTAAATTTCAAATAATAATGTAAAAATGAAGCCAGAGTCTGACCTTTCGATCATGGTGCCGTTCTGGATCATCCATACGTCACAGTAGGTTCTGGCCACCAACATGGCAGCAATGAGGATAAGGTAGCCAGTCTGTGGTGAACAGCAACAACCACAAAGAATAGTTAGTAGAGCCTGTACAACACTGCAGATCATAAAGTCCTTTATCATTCTGCCCTTGACTCTGCTCATATCTACTGAACTGATCGGATAAGACTGAATGGAACCAGAGGAGCAACGTGGCTGTGACCTTGGCTTATGGAGCTGATGTATCTGTGTCAAAGGGCCCTGCTTTTTTGCATGTTTTTACCAGCATCGAATAAAATTTTTAAATGTTTAATATTCTAAAGTAGCCTTTCAAAGTGGACCTACTAACCTCTACAGGTAGATCGGATGCCGTACAGATGGAACTATAACATTATTCAGTAAGGCAAGAAAACCTCCTCTGAAATCACCTGCTGTATTTTGGAGTTCATCTGACAGCCTGAGAGAAGTGTAATCCCTGTTAGGTTTAAAGCAAACTGCATGACATGAAAAAACTCTGCACAAAAACAAAAATCATGATTTAGAAAGGCTTTACAAGGACTTTCTGTTTTTGCTTAAAGCTTCTAACAAAACTTAACACAGTTCACGGTCAAATTTCCAAGCAACTATAGTGAGCTGGGAGAACATTTTGTAATTTGTGGTGTTATTCTACGCTATCAAAAGCGTCTGACAGATACACTCCTATTTTAATCAGTCCAGGTGTCTACACAGGCCACCTAACAGCTCACGCTATATGCGCTTAAACGTAACCGCAAGTTTATTTTTATGCTTCATGTCAATTTTTTTACGTTTTACATGCTTAAACTGCTCTAAACGTCTGGATGACTGCTGGAAATAGAAACAGCATGGTACAGACAATACCAGCCGGCAGTTCAATGTCATACCTCCATGCAGAAAAGTTGAGGTACCATGATCCGCACAATCCGGAGAATTCGGAGGAAGAAAACCTTGTCCACTGCTGTACGGTCTTTTCTGCCATCTTTCTGTATGAGGAGACATAACAAAGGTGGGCTGTGATACATACGACCACAGCTAACTATTTATGACAAATTTATGGAAACTTTATAGGCTCCAGACACTCAAACATGAAAGACTGACATACCTCAGTGTCCACCACGACGTCTGAGCCTTCTTTTCTACTGCAAAGAAAGAACAATAATTAAATAAATCAGACAGATTATATTGTTGAATTAAAGACATTAGACTGTGAGGAAATTCATACACCAGATCATCCCTTTCTCAATGTAATAGTGAGTAAAATATCATTTTGATTATCAGCATTAGCATAACACTTAGAAAATATAACTGGACTGTTGGTAGCACACTTTTAGAGATTGTGTAAGTTGGGCTGGGCAATAATTTAATATCACACTTAAACATCTTTCAGTGGACTCATCAATCAGGTATAACATGACAAAACGCTATAATGTGCTTAATATTCCTTTAATATCTCTGGGCCCTGTTTGTTTCAGAAAGCAGGTTTAGTGAAAACTCTGAGTTTGTTAACCCTGAGATGAGGGAAACTCTGGGTTTTCCATTCCAGAAAGAGAGGTAACTTAAACTCAGGGTCAACCTAACCTGCTCGCTGATAGGTTTTCTTTAACAAACTCCAAGTTCTCTCTGTCTCCTCCCTCCTGCTGAGCCTGAGGCAGCTGTCGGACACGGGGTGTCATTTCCTCGTTTTACCCGATCGATGTTGAAGCTGAATTCAGTCGCATAGCCTTACGTTGGGAGAGGATTTTGAGACCCTGATTAGATGTGCTATCATTCCCTGATGACTACCTAATCAAACGTCTCAGTTTTCGTCACTATCATTTATCTAAACAACATTCTCCGGCCTCACATCTCTAATATTACACACCGCAGACGTGCTCTCAGATTACAGATAATTCTTTGCGTTGCTCTTCTGTGAGTCTGCGTGCCGATGTCTCTGTGTGTTCTATGTTTTACATGCTGTAAGACAAATTTCCCCTCGGGCACAATAAAGTTAAAGTTGAAGTTGAGACTGATGTAGAAATCATTCAGCTGATGTAAATGACGATATTTTATATTATGTTTTTTTAATGACATTCTGCCACGACCTCAGACTGGGATCAGTAATTATTCAATAACAGTCCACCACTTTTTCACCTGTAATATTAAAAGAAAGTGTGGATAAATGTTAAATGAATAGACTAGCCTACTGCATTCGAACTTGCGCACTCGGGCAGCAACTCTCTCCCATCCAATCCTCTCTCAAGCTGTGTTGCTTTTTCTTATGAAAATGTGCTCATACTCGCCATAAGAATGTATCAGAACTTCTAACTCCAGTGGGTTGACGTAGGACGACCTTTTTTTCTCGCCGGTTGCCATGGTGAATCATAGTATCGAAGCTGGTTTTTATAGTCATCAGGGACGTGCTCAACTCAGAGTGAACATACGCAGAGTTGATTGAACTAACTCAGATCAGCTGTTCTGGAACTGAAAACTCTGAGTTTCCCATCTCAGGGTTCATCAACTCAGAGTTCAGGGTTAGATTCAAAGTTTGTTAAACCCGCTTTCTGAAACAGGCTCCTAGTTGTATTGGAATATTGTGGCCAATATTGCAAATCAGTGAACTTAACGGTAATTAATTTGCTTCATTAATCAGAAACAGACATTACTGTCTGGTCATTATATCCCTAAACAGTTTTAATCTGTATATCAATACTGTTACATAAAATTACATCTAAGAAAGAGAGACATTTTTATCCATATTGTCCACTCCAAATGCTGACAAGTTTAGCTTCAGATTAATGCTGTCTGTCAGGGGACTATTTCAGTGAAGCATTAGCACAAGCATTACCAGTACAGTTTAGTTTTGATAAAATCAGTTTCCATGATGACATTAGACCATTTTGGCATAGAAATCGCAGTAAAAGTTCTGTCAAAGAGGAAAGTCTACATCAACTTCTCTCCAAGTATTGATTCAACCTTTTCTCCCTGTAGTGTTTATTCACATGCAACTACTATGCATTCATATATGTTCTTACAGTAAATTCTGGTTATAGGTCACCTCCTGCTGGGTCTGAGGGTTGGTAAGCGGTGTCATAAGCCACGGTAGTAGCGGATAGTCCCAATCACCTAAATTAAAATTTGGATTTAAGTTGAAAGGTAATAATGACTTATGAAAATTATATTTTTTATTTTTATATCATATTTTCAGAAGTCACACTTACGAAAAAGCCACCCATCTCCAGCCCCACCTTGATCCAACTGCACACTCACCGAACTGTTGTGCAGCACGAAATAGTCTGCACTCAACCGATAGCGGTGAGTACTGGCAGATGAGATGGTGTTGGATTAGACCGTTTGTCTCTGATCTAAACTGAGGCTGCAGAACGGCACACAGGTTTTGAAGAGTCTGCCTCTGTAAAATTTTTCAATTAATGAATAATTGTAGAACATTTTTCTTCCGTGTTTTCATAAAGTAAAATGCTTTTTCCATCATTATTATTAATATTTCACAGCAAAAAACGCAGGTTGGCTTTTGTGCGTACTGGCTTATGTGTGGTCGAGGGCACTCTTAAATTTTGATCTTACCTAAGAACAAAGGGGAAGTACCAAAGTACTGATGAATGCCACAAAAGTTCTTAAATTGTTCCCACGCACAATTTAAGATCAAATCTGCGCGTACGAACAATTCGTGCATGAGGCCAAAGAATTTTGTACTTGTGGGTCCCAGTTTTGTTTGTTCTCATGCATACAAGGACGCACACACATGCTCGAGGAAGTACACGCTAACACGTGGGTGATGCGATATACATTCCTGCCAACAGTTTCATACTATTTCACTGATCTACATATGGTGTTAATGCGACAAGAAAGGCACGGGAGGAAGGCAAAGACAGGGAGGAAGACTAATGCAAGTTAACATACAGCCTAACAAACAATGTAATTTTCAAGTTTTACGAAACAGCAGCTATGCAAGTATTCTATGAGGAAGGATATGCATTCAACAGGTTTGTTAGACCTCAAGTAGGGCTGAACAATTAATCGAAATATTATCGAGATCGCAATATGGCCAAGTGCAATATCCAAATCGCAGGATCTGCAATTTTTTGATAAAGGTAAAATGTGTCACAACATACCATTATAAATGAAGCATTGTGGTGTTACAGAGATGCCCCGGCCTACAAATAATATTCTCCAGATGTGATGAACATGCTTGTTTGGTACAGACCCCAGCAAAAACCACATCATCATCATTTTTTTATTTTTTTCAGTGAAAATGAAATTCAAAAATTCCCACTAAAATCGTGACTCATATCGCAATATCTGTCAAAATAGTCGCAATATGGGTTTTTCTGCATTATCATTCAGCCCTTCAAGGATACATACAGTGTGTTTTGCTGAGTAACACTGAAAGTAAACAGAACTTTGGTAATACTTAATTTAAACAGAACTTTTCTTTGTTGTCAAGAAAACTCCAGAAGGGACCTTTAATGATCAGTGATAAAAAAGTATTATACTACACAGTTTAGTTTAGGTTGGGAAATGAATACGGTCATGGTTCAATTTCACAAATGTAAAAACTGACTTCCATTATGATACTGTAATGTGGGAACTTAATATCCAGTGCGTTTTCCGTCTTCATACAGGACCACAGAGTTACTCTGAGGCAGCCCTAGCCTATAATGCGTAATCCACCTCTGAGTGGTGGCTGCTGTCTGAAGCTTCCAACCTTCCACTCATTTCGAAATTAGCGTCCACTGATAGTTTCACAAACACACTAAGTGTAAGTGACATTACTTATCCAACTAGATCCCCATGCTTAGTAGTTACTGTTCGTTATGATATTGTGGACACAGTATACATTCTTTAGAAGGACTTGTGTCAGTGGTTACAAATAGTATTCAGACAACAGGTTTCAGGGTCAGGAACAGCTGTGTCAATTTAAGCTTCTCGTGAATTTCTCTTTTAAACGTATTTTACAGCATTTACTTACTTACATATTTTATCATTCTTATTTCTTATGTTGTGTTAATCCCGGATTTACAGGTGGTTTATAACAATTGTGAACGGTTGAGCGCTATCTCTAAGGTAACCTGAGTTTTGCTCGTAAGAAATATACACTTCAACTAGCCGTTTTTAAAAACGGGTTTGCCGTATCTATTCTCTCCAAGCGAGAGAATCGATCTTTAGAAAACGACATGTCAACTGTCAATCGTGTAAATAAACACAAAGACATGACGATTAACTTATTACCAAGTTTGCCAAAGTTACACAAATTGGCCATTAATGGGTTTGCAATCTGTTGAGGTGATTTTTTAGGAACACAAAGACATTCGTTGTTTGTATTTTGTTCTGGCATTTGAGCTGGTCGGATGGGAGGGCAAGGCGGCCAAACTGCACAGAATCACAAGCCGTCTGCTCACAAAAAACGAGAGTGTGCAGGAGTGTGCCAGCAGCAGGTCGCTGTCACCTGTCAGAAAGGGGAGCTAGCACCTGCTAATTAGCATCCTGAAAGCCGTCACAAAGTCGCGTTTTCTGCACTTCAAATCAAACCACAACATTCCATACTGCCGCACACTTACCCGTACTGTTTGGGCGTCCGTCTTCTGTGTTTCAGCAGGTATAAAACCAGCAAAATACCGCCTGCTATGGAGGAGTTTTTCGCAGTCAGATATTTACTGAAAGCCGCCATGTTTCTGACACAACAATGACCGGTTTGGTTGGGTTTGCTCGAGTTTACTTCAGTTCAACAATGGCATTCTGGGAGTCTCACGCCATTTCTTCTTCTCCTTCTTTTTATTCATAACAGATCATATCTGCCCCTAGTGGACCGGATGCAGTATTCTCCAGTTTGACATAGGCTGCGTCCCAAATCGCATACTTTTTCTTTTTACTTTAAGTACGTGCTGCAGCTGCGCTTACAAAGTATGTACTGTTGCATGCAGTATGCATACAATACACCCCAAGGGTGCGTTCCAATATCCATACCACCATACTTTTTAGTGTGCCAGAAAAAGATTTAGTATGTCCCAATACATTGTATGTCAAGTGCAGTATGCTAAAGATGCCAGGATGTCCTACTCTTAATACATTCATGGTCCTACTGCATCCGGTCGCGTTTTGCAGTATGCAAGCCAGCATGCTTTTCTGGCTATTTTGACCATAGACTATGATTCTGACCCACAATCCTCTGCGTAGCTTGTATGAGCAAGAGGGTCAAAGTTCAAGGCACGATGTTATGATGAAGTAGTATGTCCCAGTTGTATGCATACTGCATGCAATAGTACGTACTTTGTAAGGGCAGCTGCAGTAGTACTAAAAGTAAAAAGAAAAAGTATGTGATTTGAAAGGCAGCCATAGTTCTTCTCTGTACTTCTTCTTTTTCTTCTTTGAGGTGTTCTACTGTTTTTGGTACCTGACAATGCTCACAAAGATCAGTTGGATGTTTCCCTATAGTGTGAAGAGTCAGGTTACTGTGTCCTATTCTTAATCTTAATATTGCAACTCTGGCTGGGAACTGCAACTGCAGAACCAGTATTGTCTGTTATTGGATCTTTCGAACCGTCCGTAAAAACCTGCATATAAGTATGTATATTTACATTCACCTCTGTGGTGATGAAGTGCTTTGAGCAGCTGGTCAAGGATTACATCTGCTCCTCACTGCCCAGCACACTGGACCCACTTCAGTTTGCCTGCCATCTAAACCAATCAACAGAAGATGCTGTAGCGCACATCCGTCACACCGCCCTATCCCACCTGGACAAGAGAGGGAGCTGTGTGAGATTGCTGTTCATTGACCACAGTTCAGCATTTAACACCATAGTCCCCTAGTAGTAGTCCAGTCCATAGTCCAGGCTCATAACAAAGCTCAAGGACCTGAGATTAAATAGCTCACTGTGCAAGTGGGTCCATGGCTTCCTGGGAGACCCCAGTTAGGGAGGATGGCTAGACACATCTCATCCCTCTTCATCCGTAACATTGCAGCACCCCAGGGCTGCATTATGAGCCCCCTGCTGTACTCATTGTACATACACGAGTGTATAGCCACTTTTGACTCCAACACCGTTGTCAAGTTTGCTGACGACACAGCCGTGGTGTTGTTGTTGTAAAAAAACAAGAAAAGGCAACAAAAGCCACAAAACAAAGGCTTGTGGTGTGATGAGATCTGCTCGAGGACTGGCTGTTGCTCTGGCTTATATACTGTACTGATTAACATCCCAATAGGTCTGCAGCCCTGGAAACTGAAAGCAAAGAAGCAGCAGGATGAATGAAGCAGAGGGCCGTCACGGGTGCACAGAGTCAATGTCAGCAAAACCAAGGAGCTGATCACTGATTTTAGAAAGAAAGAGGAGAAGACACACACACCTCTGTCCACATCAGTGGAGCTGAGGTGGAGCAAGTGGACAGTTTCAGGTTCCTGGGAATCAGCATCACAAAGAACCAGTTATGGTCATCTCACATCACCCTGGTTAAGACAGCTCAGAAACGGTTGTGTTTCTTAAGGAAACTTCAGAGAACAAAGTTCCCATGCCAAGTTCTTGTCAATGTTTACAGAGGAGCAATAGAATGCATACTGACTGGAAACATTACAAAATGCATGGCCCAGGACAGGAGGGCTCTGCAGCGGGTGATTAAAACCATCCAGAACATCATTGGTCCCCATCTACCAAGCACCAGTGATATTGGTGAGGTGACTGCGTGGAGCTGTAGAAAATTAAAAGACAATTACGCAACACCAGGCGAGCTTCCTTCCTCAGGCTGTGAGATAAATTCATCCTCCGCACCCCACCAACATTAATAGTTTTTTGTTTTTTATATCTTGTTTTTTTTGTGTGTGTGTAGGGTTAGGGTGTTAGGGTTGTTTCTGCTGATCTCCAGTGCTTTAACTTGTAGAAGTGTACTCCAGACTGTGTTAGAAGTGTGCTCTGTTGCACCTGTTACCAAACCCAACAGTGCTGTCACAGTGTACCAAGTACAACTTTAGCCTGATCTGCACACTGATGGATGTACATCAGTGATGGTGGTCAAGACCTACCTATTAAATCAGAAGTATTGATCTTTTGGTGATTTTAACATTGATTGGTTGGTCAAAAGCAAAAGAAAGAATCTTAAAGTGGTATGTCAAAGTTTGATTTGAGTCAAATTGGAGACTGCCCCAAAATGACATATGTTTAGGTTCAAGTGGAGTAAAGGAGAAGCCGGGTGATGTTCTTCTAGAGCAGAGGTCGTCAAACCGTGATGCATGCCTCCCCTGGGGGGCACAGGAGAATTGAAAGTGGGTTGTGAAGGAAGAGCTGTGAGACAAAAATACTGCGTGAGGTGAAAGGTACAGGTGAATGCTCATTTTCTATATCTATATAGACAAAGACTAACAATTGCAAATAACAAAGATGCAAAATCCATTCATAGTAACTTTTTTCAACTTTTTTCTCCCTTCCATCTAAACGTGGGGGTGGGAGCGGGGCTGCAATTGTCCCAATTTTGTTTGAGGGGGGCTCACAGTTCAGACTTTGAAAACCCCTGTTATAGAGCCACAAAGTCCACAGAGGGGGGAGGTTGGGGTGAATGGATGGGTCAACAAGACGTTAGACTTTAACATGGGAGACCACCAATTGTTTCCCATTTCCAACTATCAATGTTGGTTTCTTTTAAACATGTCCAAGTGTTTATTATTGTAACCATGACATCGAAGGTCCCCTAACCTTATCAAAGTAGTAGTTTAAACCCAAACCATGATCTTTACTTAATCCTACTAAACCATAACCATAGTACCGTAACATCATAAAACGGTGTTTGAAACTGTGTTGGAAACAGTGATCTGTAACAATCGATAACAATTTTATGCGTCGTTCTGGAGGGCAGTTACAAATGACGTATTTTATCATTTAATTTAGAGGACTTGTTGCCAAATTGATTTTGGGAAGAACGATCATACAACTGTACAACTGTGACTGGCTTGTTTGATCACAATATGATTTTAACAGCTCCCAACTCATATTAATTACAAATCTTCTGTACTTCTGCTTGTGCCTTAGACTCATTAAAACAGTTTCATTTTGTGCTGCTAATTGTTTTATGCATTCAATGATCTTTTGGGTTTTTTGGGTTTCATTTAAGTTATTGGATAACTTCTTGGTCACAAGCAGCATCTACAGTCAACCCTCTTTCGATGATATATAATATATATTATATAATAATTTTATAATAGATTATCTGATACAGTCTCACTACTGTCATATTCTTAAGAAATTATATATATTAATTTTTGATAATTTCATTAAATTTGCAAATATTAAACACCGTAAAATCCATAAATGTCTAGCTGACCATGACCAGGCTCCTTAGGTACTTAGTAACTTGGTGGTTCCTCTCAGGGTTTCTGGCTTAGTAACAGTGGGTGTGTCAATGGAGAAAGATGGATTAATATGTTGATGTTCTTACCCACAGAACTTAAAATGGAAAATAATTGGGATAATTTACACAAAGTTTAGCAGTCATGTAGTTGTATTAATGATATTGTGCTTGTGATTGCATTTTATGGTCATTTTGTTGCATCATAGTAGCTTAGGCTATAAATTATGTGGTATGTGGTATTGGTCATGCTATATTCTTGCCCCAATACAAATTAATAAATAAATAATAAATAAAACCTGATAGCCTGATGTGTAATGGCTGTAACTGTTGTGTTTAGTTATAAGAAATAGGGCAGGGGGTAGCTGTAACACATCGAGGCATTACATATCTGCCCTTTAATGTGATTTTGTGTTGTCATTGTCTTTGTCATCCTGAGGATAAACTTTACTATTCTAACAAGCAGGAAAAGCAGTTACCTAGCTACAGCCAAAACTCACGCATACACAACTCTTTCTCTCTCTATTTCTCTTTCACACACACACATACTCACACAAATAGACATTCCAACTTCCAACCATTCTCTGTCTCCCTTGTTACTATGTGCAGGGAGCAAGTTGTTTATCGCAAGAGCAGGTGTACATCTGTCGACCTGTGGCCTACTCCCAGTGCTCCGTACATCCCTCCTCCCTCCTCTCGGTCATTGTTTCCACACAGACTCCACCTGAGCTCCTCTCAGCTGAATAGAAGCATTGTATTACTCATGGTCTCTGCCTCTCACCGACTGTATTTATGAGTAGAGTGAAAACGGATCATTTCATTGAAATGGACCTTGTTGTGTTGCTGCTGGTGTGTGTTGCTCCGGTGGTTCGGTGCTACAGCTCAGGTCAAGTTATGGACAGCTGTGAAGACATGCGACCCCACCACTCTGGGCTGAGCCCGCAGACAGAACTCTCGCCCTTCACCATTACTATGGACCACAGCAGCTACAGACTCGGCGAGGAGGTGAAAGGTAGGCTTATCTAAACCTGGAGTTCGTATAATGCAGCTATTCATTATTAAGTGTAACAATACTGAAGGGAAGGACATTCACAGCTTAAGGCACTAGGGGACAAATGTCACTTTAAAAAACAAAGGTATTTAAAGGATTAATCCACCCAAATGACTAAAAAACACGTTTTCTCTCTTCCCTCTAGCAGTATCTCTCCATACACATTGTTTTGGATTTATTTGTCCAGGCTTTGATTAGTGCAGAAATGATTAGCTGATTAATTATTTAGTTAATTTAGATAATTAATCAACAACAATTCTGATAATCAATTAATCTTTTACATAATTTATCAAGTACAAAGCCAAGTATTCACTGGTTTCATCCTGTCTGGTTTCATCCTGCTGTTTTGCTGTTTCATACCATTGTAAATTTAAAACCTTTTGTTTCTTTGGTCATCTTGGGCTCTGAGAACTTCTGATGGACATTTCTTACTTTAGAGACAAAAAAGTCAATTATTTAGATAAACAGTATATTTAATTCATCAATTAATTTAATGAAAATCATTAGAGGCAACCCTTATCAAAAGGTTTATGGTGTACTGAAAATGATTGAGCATGTGATTTGCTAAATGTTATGCTAATGTAAGTGTCCTGTAGTATCGCAATTCATTGTCAGTAGGGCTTTCCTGTCTGTGAACACTGAGCTGGAATGTTTTTTTTTTTTCCCCAGTTCAGCTCCAGGCTCCAGCCTCCAAACCATTCATTGGTTTCCTGTTACAGGCGAGAGAGGTGGGGGGGGGGTCTCCTGTGGGCTCCTTCGCCCTGACATCAGGGGCCGCTCAGCACCTCACCTGCAGTCAGAGACCTGTGAGTTTATTCCCATATAGCAGACTTTTATGTAAACAACATGCGGGCCTATAGCAGGCAACACAATGTACCATGAGAAAACTCCTGCACACTGTCTTGCTTACTACTGGAATATGTATTGATTTATGACAGCCATAAACAGCCATCCAATTATTCAAGTATAAAGTGAAACAGTGTGCGTGAGTTTTCTCATTTTTATTCAACTTGTTTTCTTTCCTCTGATGATGCAGAGACATTTTCAATTGTTTGAGAACACAATAGGCGATACTATACCATATCATACTATACCATAGATCTGTGCTATTCAATATGAAACTGAAATACTGAGATATTTCAACTGTCAGTGTTCCTCTATGAACTTGTTCTGGCCCCTGACCAAAAGCAAACCACTATGACATATTTTGGAATTATCCAATGATAAGTATACAAAAATATGTGAAGAATAAATTCTATACATATTGGAGTCCCTAACCTCTGAAATCTTAAATTTAGTAGTTCAAGCCAGAAATATCCCCAACTAATTATTGGATTGAAATAATGTACAATGGAAAGAATAACACAATCCATAACACAACAACAGGAAAATCTGGAAAATATTATAGGTATATTACAGTCATCCATCTTTTGTTTGTCACAATTTAACTGTGATTCATCTGTGTTTGTTGGTACGCCCCACTGTTCTGTATAGTAAATCCTTGTAATAAATTCAACATGGGGAAAAAAGAAAATAAAAAGAAAGAAATAATGGCTGCAAAATTGGCTAATTAATACTACTTTACTAAATATAGAAATCACAGTTATCTCAATTATTTATCCATCTTTGAGTACAAGTGGTTTAATTACACATATTGAAATGACAGAAAACTGATACAACATTATTCAAACATTACATCTTCAAATCAGTGTTCAATGGAACACGTTCACATGTATGGAAGAGTTGAAATGCCTAAATGAAAAAAAAAACTTTTCTTTTTAAAAGAAAAACAAAATACACATTGTAGGATGTATTTCGTTTTTTATGTATGCATTTACTCCGTCATAATTAAATGAAAAACATATGTTAAATAATTAATTTATCATTATACAAGCCACACACACATAAACACACAAATACTGTTTATGGTGTGCAGAGGATGAATTAAGAAGTCTCATAGCATGAGGAAAGAAGCTGATCTGTAGTCTGGTGGTACCAGCCGGCAGCAGGGTAAACAGGCTATTGCTGGGGTAGATATTGTCTTTTAGTATCCTTTGGGCTCTGCACAGGCATCTCACCTCACTGATATCACTGATGCTCGGTAGATAAGTACCACTGTGGTTGTGGACGGTTTTAATCACCCACTGCAGAGCCCTCCTGTCCTGGGCCGTGCACATTGCATGCCAATTTGTAATGTTTCCAGTCAGGATGCTTTCTATTGTTATTATTAGTTTTTATTGCCAATGTGTGAGGATTGTAAAATGAGACCTTCCCCAACTTTCTCGGTTTCCTATAAAAGCCTGTGGACTGATTTCTATGTAAAGGACTTTTCTGGGAAAATCCAATGGATGTGACGTTTATGCGCGCCCCGAGTGCCTTGCCTTGCTCCAGCTCCCTTACAGCCAACAGTGTGCAACACTGGCTAACATTAACTCTATGATACTACTTCATAATTATACAGATATAATGTTAAAGGTACACAATATGTAAATATCTACGTGTACAAACAATAACGTCGCTGCCGTGTTTATGCCTAATTTGGATGACATTATTTTGAGTGTTGATGGAGCAGCTACAATGCCTGATTGATCCGAACTCCATTCAGAAAACAGTATAAACATATATAAACAATGTGTATAAACAATAACTTTGCTGCCATATTTATGCCTAATTTAGATGACGTCATTTGCCCTGATCGATCTGAACTCTATTCATAAAACAAGCATTTTAAAAGTTGTTTGCTTGTCGTCTTGCGGACAGACCTGACAAAGCATGAATTCAGAGTTTTTACAAATCGGCATCGTGATGTAGTTATTTTGGAATCCTTTTTATCCGTTTATTGCAATTAAATCACAGCAAAAACATTTTTTGGGATCATACCGCTGTAGTAAGTGGAGTCCACTAATGTCAACAAACGACTGGCACCCACCACAACACAGACTCCGACACAAACTCCATGTAAGCACAAAAAAACAAAGGTTTTATCTAGTGAAGCCTGTCTGGCAAAACAGGAATGTGACCGATGTCGGGGGAAAACTCGGGTCAACATATTCATTAGCGCATTGATTCAGCGAAATGAGAGTTGGGATGGAAACTATAACATCAATAATGAAGTGCGGAAACACATCTTATTTATAATATTCCGTCTAGTTCACCAATCGTTAGCATTATCATCCAGCAAATTCAGCTAAGCTATGCTGACGTGGCTGAGCCTCTCGGTGAAAGCTAAGCAAACAGCGACTGATAAAGCTGGCTAGCAAGCTATCAACATGCATGCCTGTCAGTCACGTTCAGTCTTGTGTCTGTCACATCACTGTTTTGGCCGATGCCCTGGATGCCCGCTCACTCCTTGATGCCAGCTTTCAGTCTTGCTCTAACTGTGCTGTATGCTTCCTTGTCACCTGACAAGGTGACCCAAAAGACAACTTTTTTTGCTCTGGATAGGGCCCTCATAATTATTTATATAAATGACAACTATTTAGCTTTTTGTCCTATAACTGAATCATTTGGTTTTCATTGTGACATGAACAATTCCACATCAAAATCAAGTCACAACACAGAAAACAAAGTGAAGAGGTGTATTGCATTTCAGTGTTGTCCAGCAGAGGGCAGCATTGACCTCAGGAAATACAAATAATAATGTGTATTGTATTTCACTTAATTTCTTTGTTTGATTTGTTTTCATTTAGGCAACTTCTGTACACATGACATCAGTATGTGCTTACACCATGTCTACACAGCTTGAATAGCGAAAGCAGCATGTTAGCAAAGCAGCTGCAGCGCTCCTGTGCCAACACAGGATGCGGTGAGGCACAGTACTTATAGGTAGTATAAGGTGTAGTCATTAGGTAATGGTCAGAGCCCAATACACAATCAATGTAGTTACACGTGTAAAACAGAAGATAATAGACTTGAAGAGTAATATTGACAAAAATAAGGTGATAAACCTACAGATAGAACATATGATGACCTCCTTTTCTCTCCATATCTGTGTTTGTGTGTGTATGCGTACATCCAGAGCTCAGCTGTATCCCACAGATCAGAGTCTGTTAAGACCTCCATTCAGGTGACATGGAGATCAGAAGCATCAGCAGACGCGAAACCGATTCAATTCCAGTAAGGTTGAATTAAACTATTCTGTTCTATTCCATTCTGTTCTTTTCTATTGCCCTGCTCAAGTGGGTCAACGAAGTGAGCCATTACTTTGCATATTTCCCACATGTTTTTGCCTTGATTCATGAAAACTGGTTTTGGTGTATCTGCAGTGCATCCTTCGTGCAGAATTACAGGACATTCTGGGTTAATGTTACAAGTCCTGCTCTGACCTTCACTAATGACAGTACTGGTGGATCTATAAGTTCCCCCACTACACCACCAACAACAACTACAATACATCAACCTGCATCACCTGCTGTAAGTAATAATGATGATTAGAAACAGGGTACAAGGCTAGCCCACTAACTACCAAACTGAGATTTGGGTTGGATTTGGGAGCAGCGTCCACCAGATCCTCTGTCCAGTCCCACAGCAACAGCAACCCTTTACAGTTTTTCCTATATGTTTAACACATTTCCTGAAACTATAACTCAATTTCTCATTCTAAACACAAACTGAAAAGAGTTAACCATTTTGTCAAAACTCCACAAATCTCTTGCAAAATGAAACACGACACGCAAAACCATATTCTCTCTTGTCAGAACTGATTATTTCCACCAAAACAATACACACAGCTATCATATGAATATCTCTTACAGAGCGTCAATTAAACAGTGGTGTAATAAATTTAAAACACTACCATCAAAATACTGTTTATATAAGTTTTGGCTTCATGAGGCCCTGTTACATATTCAAATGTATTATTTTCTCAATTGCTTACACACGTTTTCTGAAAGCATGGCTCATTTTCTTAAAACTCTAAACACATATACAAAAAGTCACACACAAAACCCCAAACTCCACTGCATTCAAAACATTGTTATGTCTTCTCAAAATGAACTTTTGTCTTCTAATGACACACACACACACCATCAAATGAATGAAGACATTTCTAAGAATCAATTGAACACTGATGTGCTCAATGGAAAACACTATGATAAGCGGAAAACACTACTATGATCTTATCAGTAGGCCTTTTGCATTTTCAGTGTTACACTACATACTGTACGTACAGTAGCCTGTTGTAAAATGTTGTTTTCATACTCAAATATAAAACACACAAATACAAGAATATGTTTTTTTAATTCTGAAATATTGTATATATCTCAGCAAACACAGTTGGATTTGTAAAGAACAAACAATAGAAAACAGAAAATAAGCCTTCTGCATATACTGTAAAGAAAAAGACCTCACCAACATCAACATAGAAGGAAATTTAAGTATAGAATTATGAATGGTGCTCCATGTGAACACAAGAGATTTTATTCATGAAGATTGTGCCAAATGTAGAGAATTGGGTATAGTGTTTTGAAAAACGTGTGGTTTAGAACTGAGTATAAAGCAGAAAATGTGCTTTTATTTTAGCAGAATTGGTTCAGGGGGTTGGTACAAGAGTTACAGGTTGTGGTCATTGTGTCTCAAGTACCAGTGTTAGTGTGCAAACTATTGAGAAAAACCGTAAATTGTGAAGAAATTTAGTTTAGGGTTTTCTGGCCCCAAAATAGGTTGCAATTTTATGGTACATACAGTATAAAGACTGTTGCCATAATTGTAATACCAAACTGTGAATATATCAGTGGAATTATTGGACATTCATGTCAAAGGTGCCCTCACCTTTGTGAAATGGCAGAGGAGAGGAAAACATGCCGTTGCGCTTGTGTGTCTCCGCCGGCGCGGACTTCGCTCACCTCTACCTGGAATATTTCTTTCCAACGTGCGTTCACTGTGCAACAAACTGGACGAACTTCAGCTACTGGTGGGGAAAAACAGAGACTTTTCTTCATCTTCCGTTTTATGCTTCACGGAGACGTGGCTGTGTTGACTGATACCGGACTCTGCGCTGCAGCTGGCAGGTTTCCAACTCTTCAGAGCCGATCGGGACACACAACTTTCCGGCAAAAGGAAAGGTGGAGGTATCTGTTTTTACGTTGACTGTGGCTGGTGCAACGATGTGACAGTGATTCTCAACACTGTTCTCCTGATCTGGAATCATTTTTCATAAACTGTAAACCTTTTTACTCCCCCCGTGAGTTCGCTTCATTCGTTCTGTTCAGTGTTTACTTTTCACCGCAGGCAAACGTACAAGAGGCCCAGCACATGCTCGCCGAGCAGATACTGAGTGTTGAGCAGACAAACCCGAACTCCTTAGTTATTTTCCTCATGTGACTTTAACAAAGGAAATGTCGGCCATGAACTCCCCAAATACAGGCAGTTAATTAAATGTCGGACCAGAGAAGAAAACATTCTGGATCACTATTACACTAAGCAGAGCCTATCACGCCATCCCCCGAGCTGCACTGGGACACTCTGACCACGTTATGGTCCACCTGATTCCTGCATACAGGCATAAATTAAAGCTCTGCAAACCTGCCGTGAGGACATCACAGCAGTGGACCAGTGAAGCAATGGAGGATCTTCAAGCGTGCTTGGACTGTACTGACAGGAATGTTTTCAGGACTGCTACCAACAGTCTGGATGAGTTCACAGAGACTGTGACATCATACATCAGCTTCTGTGAGGATAGCTGTGTACCATCATGCACCACGGTGAGGTACAACAATGACAAACCCTGGTTCACAGCAAAGCTCAGACAGCTACGGTTGGAAAAGGAGGAAGCATGTAAGAGTGGGGACAAGGACAGGCTTAAAGAGGCAAAGTACACGTTTAGCAAGGAGGTGAGAAAAGCTAAACAACTGTATTCTGAGAGACTCCAACATCAGCTCTCATCAGACTCTGGCTCAGTTTGGAAGGGACTGAGACAGAGACTCTCCATCCTGGAGAGAGATGTTAACAGGATCTTTAAGAGACAGAAACCCTGCAAAGCAGCAGGACCAGACTGTGTCTCTCTCCGGTGTTCACAGACATTTTTAACACCTCACTGGGGACATGCCATGTGCCAGCCTGCTTCAAGACCTCCACCATCATCCCCATCCCCCAAAAACCAAGGATCACAGGACTTATTGAGTACAGACCCATCGCCCTGACCTCTGTGGTAATGAAGTCTTTTGAGCGTGTAAGGGGCTGAGGGGCAGGGTGATGACAGGCATCTACATTCCTGCCAGGTGGCTCCACCCACTCCCAATTGACAGAATTGGGAGCAGGTGTGGGAAGCCACACACCTGGAGCTGATCTCGACATTAGGGGAGAAGAAAGGAATCAGCCAGGCAGTTTGGTGTGACACACGCTGAGAGCAGGAGCTCTCAGTCTTTTCCCCTGAGATAAAAAGGACAAACTTTTTGGTTGAATTGGGAACTGGTAAGTCAGCTAGCGGACCGGCTAAGGTAGTGTTTGTTTTGCTAGTTTAAGTGATAGGGCTCCTGGAGGAGCTAGATTTTCTGTTTATTTTTAAGATTTTGTGTTAGGGTAAATTAAAACCCTTTTCACCACTAACCTGACTCTGTGTTTGATTGCTGCACTACCACTTTTTCT
>NTHP01000528.1:198900-230652 GCA_003416845.1 Oplegnathus fasciatus
TGTCCTCTGCCCAATACTGTTACAAGCCTTGTGCTGTCACACCTTAAAGCCATCACAGACCCACTCATGGACCCCCCTGCAATTTGTTTACAGAGCCAACAGGTCTGTAGACGATGCAGTAAAGATGGCCCTCCACTTCATCCTGCAGCACCTGGACTCCTCAGGAACCTATGCCAGGATCCTGTTCGTGGACTTCGGCTCTGCCTTCAACACCATCATCCCGGCTCTGCTACAGGACAAGCTCTCAAAGTTCACAGAGACTGTGCCTAGCTCCACCTGCAGGTGGATTACAGACTTCCTGCGTGTGAAGCTGGAGGAACCCAGCCCCACCTGCCCCCATCACCCTGTGTGACTCCCCAGTTGACACTGTAGAGTCCTTCCGCTTCCTGGGGACCATCATCACCCAGGACCTCAAGTGGGAGCTGAACATCAGGGGCCGTATTCACAAACATTCTGAGAATACTCTCAGAGNCTCATTCCCTCTGGTTGTGTGCACCAGTGAGGAGTGCGTAAAGCTGTGCGATGTGTTGCAGTCTAAAGCGAGAGGGATGTCAAACGGGATGGTTGCCAAATATCAAAATAAATTAGTGTAAATACGTAAATAAATTAGTTGTGATCACTTTCATTTCTGACGTTATTGCGTTGGGTGGGAGATGTGAGCGCATCTCTAATGAGATCGACCACAAACATGATCCCTGCACAATCTAATCTGTAGCGTTTCATTAACTCACTGTCATTCAGCGTTTGGAGAATATTTCTCCTACATCTTTGTCTTTCCACCATTTTCTTCTCTGCTTAAGAAACTCTTAAGCCTCTTAAAAGTCGTCCTCCCTGCTCCTAACAGTTTTTCACCTTAGGAGCTCTCTTAAGGACTCAGATGCTTTGTGAATAACTTATCTTTACCAGGATCTACTCTTAACTTTAAGCGGAAATTCTTAGAATTATGACATTGTCATAATGTCATAATTCTAAGAATTTTCTTAGAATTTCATCACTAAGAGCAACTCTTAATACTAGGAAGCTTTATGAATACGGCCCCAGTTCTCTTACCAAACAAGCCCAGCAGAGGATGTACTTCCTGTGGCAGCTGACAAAATTCAACATGCCAAAGACAGTGATGGTGCAATTCTACACTGCCATCATTGAGTCCATCCTCACCTCCTCCATCACCATCTGGTACGCTGCTGCCGCTGCCAAGGACTAGGGCAGGCTGCAGCGTCTCATTTGCTCTGCAGAGAAGGTGATTGCAGCCAATCTACCATCTCTCCAGGATCTCTACGCCTCCAGGACCCTGAAGCGTGCAGGGAAGATTGCGGCCAACCCCTCCCACTCCAGTTTGAGTCACTCCCCTCTGGCAGGAGGCTGCGATCCATCAGGACCAAAACCTCACGCCACAAGAACAGTTTCTTCCCATCTGCAGCTGGCCTCATCAACAAAGCCCAGGACCCACACCGACACTGACTGTACTCCCCCCTCACTCTCTACACGTTACATTAAGGTGAAGTCTACACACCTGACTCAATGCGTTACATTAACGCACATTGCAATATTCTTTAAACTTAATACTTTTGCACATTCCTGCACAACTATACAGTCCTTTCATTTCATTTAAATAACATATTGTACATATTGTCTCTCTTTATTTTTATAATACTTTTTGATATTCTTATTGTGTATTTTATGTTTAATTTATGCTTCTGTCCTACAGTACTCATCTTTCTTATATTTTGTGTATTGTTATGCACCAACATACCAAATCAAATTCCTTGTATGTGAAAACCTACTTGGCAATAAACCTGATTCTGATTCTAAATATTGCATTGACACAATCATTGTATCAGCATAGGATACAATGCACATTTGTCTATCCAATGAGCTCCAATTGGGCTAAATTCACAACCCAGCTTCCCAGCGTCATACTGTAAACATATAGTTGATATTGCATTTCTATTTGAGTGAAAAAAAAATGGAACTGTGCTTAGAGTTTAGGGGCCCTATTTAGATTATCTATAGTGCATGGTCTAAAGTACATGGCGCAAGTGCATTTAGGGCATGTCCAACTCCACTTTTGCTGGTTAAAAAGCGCATAATCTTGGCGTGAAGTAAGGTGCAAGGTGGAAAGGGGTTGTGTTTAGTCTCTTAATTTAATCCTAGGTGTAATGTCTCGTTGTCTGTTTGTCTTGTCTTGTTTCATATTTTATGTTTGCACATTTCCTGTTTTATTTTGTATAAGGCTACTTACCTCTCCTCTAGTTTCTGACACTTCACTTCCTGTCCTTGTGTGTTTGCCGCCAGCCTGATTACCTGCCCCGCCCCTAATTAGTTCCACCTGTCCCTCGTTATCTACTCACCTGGTGTATTTAGTCTGTGTTCTCCCCTCTCCCTGTGCCAGTTTGTCTTTGTCCTTTGTGTCAAATGTTCCAGCAATCTCCACGTGTCTATTCTCTGTCGTTTCTGGGTTTTGACTTACGTTTGCCTGACTTCGCCTTTTGCCTGCTCCCTTTTGGATTTGTTTGCTTGTTCTGACTGCTCACCTGTGTACCGAACCCTGCCTGCTACAAGTAAAGACTGTTTTTTTACTCCAAACCTTTTCTGAGTCTGAGTCGTGCTATTGAGTCCTATTCCTTGTGTTACCAGTCATTACAATAGATGTCTTTTGGATGTTACATGAATTAAACCAATCATTGTCATCTCCCATTCCCTTTAAAAGTCAGGCGCGCCTGCATCTGGCGCATTGTAATTTAAGGGGCGGATTCAAGTTGGAGAAGCGAACGGTTTTCTCCTGAGGAAACGGGTCTGCTCGAAGTGAAAGCGGACCATCTACGGGAGCAGCAGGAATCCACTAAAAGCTCCCTGAGGTGAAGCAGGCGTGAGAGGAGCAGTTTTGGGCAGTGTACGCCAACCTGCCTATGTAGGCGCAACTTACTATGCACCCTTGAAATAGCAGGAAAATACTGCGCCATTGACTTTAGACCAGGTTTTTGTTGGTCACAGTGGCTTTCTGCTGCCTCAAGATAGCAATGCACCAACAATGGGCATGACCACACCTAATTTTCAGAATAACACACCCATGGCCGCACAGCTGGGCACAAGTACATTTGCTACTTGCATAACGTGGGCGCTGGCTGTGAAAATGACAACTGCGTCAGTCAGAAACTCGCAATGACAGTTACGCTGCGCTGGGCCCTAGGAGTCTGGGGTCTTGTTGATATATGAGCTTCAAGTTTTCAGAATTGTGTGCATAGTTCCATTTTTTGTGTGTATTCACAGAAAAACTGTAAGAGGGTTTAGGCATGGGTCCCTCCAATGCCTTAGAAGCCATCTGCCTCATCCAGATATAACAGCCATGATGGGGAGTTGGAACAAGTTTGTGTCCAAAACCTCTTAACCTAAATTTTTTCCATGTAAAATAATGATATCCTCTTTGGGAATTCATCATGATTTACACCATTATCTAGAAATATACTGTTAGCTTCATTAACTTACATAGAAATTCCCAAACATCGGCTGAGCCTTTGCATACTAAGAGACTTTATTAGACCCTGAGGCTAATGAAGGTCTACCATTCCCTTCAACAGCTTGCATCTCATCCCATCTCATCCATGACACACAGGAGGCTGAAGCGCTGCGATATGACAATTCTCGTGCCAGCAGTAACCTGGCTGTTCACACCAGAAGCACATTTCTCCATGCCGGTCAACAAGCGATTCTGCTGTTTTGTAACAGCAGTTCATGAATTTATAACGGAAAGCTTTTTATGTGTTCCTAAACAAGGACAAATAAAAGAAAGCAGGAGAACAATCAAATACAAATCACAGTCAACAAATAACAACAACAAATAAAACAGCTAAAAGTAAAGATAAAATAATGGATAAAGTACTATCCAAGTAATAATAATATATAAGTTATATTGTTATAATAGATTGTCAGTGTGTTTTCTGGCCAGATTCGCTCGCAGCGAGCAGAGAAAATAGAACAGATGCTGAAACCATCGCTGCAGATCGCGAGCCACCTGCAAAGTTCCGCACCACAGCGCTTTCTGTCTGAACAGCCCAACTGGTTAATATGGGCGTTGAAAGGAAGTGGGAGGCGCTTTGGGGCGCTTTGCGACACTTCCGCCTCCTGTGTGTCCCGGTATAATGCCTTAATGGGAACAGCTGTCCCAACTCTCTGTCCCTCTCACAATCTGCATGTGCCTTCTCTGGTCTTTTAGCTTTTGCTGTCTTGCTTTCAAACTGCTGTGTTCACTAAACATAACTTTAACAAACTGATATTGATCTTATAGACTGCTATCCTGGATTGTTCTAACATACAGTATTTTCAACTCTTTGGAGAGCTGTTAACAATTCCTTAATGCCACTGATGCCCTCTTTCTTACTTCTTGCTAGCCTTCTTTACAGGGCTGGTCTTTGAAAGTCACATGTGCTAACATTGAGAGTTTTCCAGGGGCAAAGTAAATGCCTATTGTAATGTCAATCATGAGGACCAGGACTGAATTGTGATCCTCTGGTTATATTTACATGATTGTACAGCTTTAGTCTTTTTTCTGCAGAAAAGTATCTCCAGTGCAGACTGCGGTGTCACCAAGGTGTGTTTCAGTCAGCCTTCAAACTGTGACCCTACAGTCAATGCTGACTGTTATTTCATGTCAGCCATGATGTTATCTCCCAGTGATGCAGCCTTCCACTATGAAATGACAGGTCCTTCTGATGGATACATCTCTTTTGGATTCTCACATGATCAGATGATGGTAATGTGAAGACAAAATGCTTGATTCTATGAAATGTTTCATGTTTTGTGACAATAAGGCTCTTGATATACTTTGTTTTTAACAACGCAAATGTGTAGGGAAGCAGCTGTGATGCCTCGTTCACTTACTTCCCTCCAAACTTTGTGTGTACCTGGAGGGTTAAAAAGCATTAGATCAGAGGGCAGATCAGGGCCAAATCACTGACTTCTGAATATTTTCCTTGAGAACCTCAGACTTTCCCTTTCACATAACCATAATTATACTTTACAACTCAAAATCAGATTATTATACTGTTATACTGTTGTTGTTTGTTCAGAATCTGCTAATGACCATACCACACATCCTGACTTACATCTCCTACTGGTCATGTACTTAATTCCATCTTGTGGATGGATAGCAGTACTTTCTAAGGACACACAAAACCAACACTTTGAAGGAACACATGATACACAGGAGTAGCCATCATGAGTGTGCAAACACATAGTTAAAAGCAAAGTATATCATGAGCTTAGCATGGTCAATGAGCTCTGTAAGATTGTAAATGATCATTTAATTTTGCCAAGATCCATATTTTTCAACAATGAAGATCAAGAGTCAGCAGGTTTTTGCCTTGCAAACAGCAGGGGTGAAGGATGGTGATGTTGGATGGTCTGTCGGTTGGTCAGTGTTTCAGTCTTTTCAGTGGTTGAGCCTTTCACACTTTCATCCAAACCAAGATGTCTCACAAGCTGTCCAGATTTCAGATTTTTGTGATTTTTATATCAGTGATTCTTGTTTCTTGTGATTCTTGTGATTATTTGGACTAACTAACTTTTGTAGTGTTGTAGTACCAACTGCAGGCACAAATGTCTAATTTGGACCTAAGCAATATCAAAATCAAATGCCATGACATTTACTGAGCACATTCATGCTTTCCACATGAGGAACCATCAGTGCTCTAAGGATGACATTTGTGATTCCTAAAGCCCTGCCTGACAAAAAATCATGATTATGCTGTTTTTTCTGTCCACTTTCCTAAAGAGGATGCTAATCTAGCTCTAGAAAATATCCCGCAGTATTGTTATTCAAACCAAACACTGAAAGCACTGATTTTTCTAAACATCTTGACAGGTTTGGTTGATGCCCGTTTAAAACGTGCCTGCTTGGAATGGGCCAAGTGCTTTCTGGAGAACCGCTCATCCAAACAACTTCACACTCCACACTGCACATCCGTGGGTCCTCAGCAAGACTTTATTGTCCCCTGGGGGAAATTTATAGTTAGATGCATGTAACGGCGGATCTCCTCACACAGCCTCTCTTCTAAACATTATCTGAAGTATGCGCAGTCGGCGCGCTTGCTATGCGGACAGTCTGTGAGGTCACATATTTTGAGCTGCACTTGGATGGTCTGTGCGGACCCTCGCAGACATGGTCGGATGACGACATTTACGTCACAGAGACCAAAGCGGACCCTAGCGGACACACAGACGTGGAAACTATGAATTGGCCTTTACACACACATGGAGCTCAGCAGAGTGGAGGAGAGATGGAGAGTTGACGACAGCTGCACTCATTGTGTTACTGTGAAAGCTTTGCGAGTAAAAACACCTGTCAGTTAAAAATGCCTCGATCGGCTCCGATACCGAGTCTTTGAGATCAGATCGGGACATCCCTAGACAGGTTACTCATGATTGAAAAAAAAGTAACTTCTGGTGAAAGCACCCAGTTTTTAATTCTTATCTTCTGTCTTTCCTCAGGGAAATGATGACATTTATATTTGTGGCATAGGCAGTAATGGCCTGGTGCAGTTGCAGCATGTCTTTTCAACAGGACGGACAGCTCCACAAGCTCTTCCTCTGGTACTGAAGTTTATCTGATACCACTGATTTATATCTGGACAAGGTGTAAAGCCGAAATTTTGCTTGTCAGACTGTGAAATATTGACAGTTTTTCCCAGTTGTTTAAACACATTTCCTGAAACTATAGCGCAATTTCTCAAAACTCCGAACACAAAACTGAAAAGAGTTAACCATTTTGTCAAAATGTCTAGTAAAATGAAACACTGCACTCAAATCCATGATCCCTCCTCAAAACGGATTCTTTCCACCAAAACGATACACATAACTATCATATGAATATCTCTTACAGAGCATCAAAATACTGTTTATATATGTTTTGGCTTCATGAGGCCCTGTTACATATTCAAATGCATAAAATTGTGTAGAAATTGTTTCCTTTTTCTCCTTTTTAAAGTTTAGGAGGGTTTTGTTTTTTTGATTAATAGCAGCAGAATCAACATGTCTATGTAAACAGCAAACACCAGACTAATATATGATATGATTAAGTAATAATGGAACCTAATCTGTATTAATATAGAGATGAAATAGAAGTATGATATAGAATATGAAGCAGGTCAATGTAATGTAAACATGATATAGTATAATATAATACAATAATATAGTATGAGATATAGTACAAAGTGAAATTTAGTGATATAGTATAACATATTACATAGTACAGTGCAGCAATATAACATAGTAGTAAAAATGTGATTTAGTATTTCTATTTGAGTAAAAACAATGGAGTTGTGCTTAGAGTTTAGGAGTCTGGAGTCTTGTTGATACATGAGCTTCAAGTTTTCAAAACTGTGTGCATAGTTCAATTTCTTGTGCGTATACAATGGAGAGATACTGTAATGCCCTGTCACTGTTCTTACATTAAGTGAACTGCACATGTAACTGTGGATTCAACTTGATATTGAAATGCTTTCCAACTGTCCACCAGGGGAATGTCTCTAATGTAAGAGCATTGGTGCAGGACAGGGTGATCAGCTGTTCCTTCACTTCCATGAACACTTTTTCTACTCAGAGGACTACGGGCTTCAACAAAACCTACCATCTCATGTTTGCACATGGACCCAGCAGCAATGGTAATGAAGACATTGTGTTATGGTGGAGGAGAAATCTGTTTATCTGTGATCAGGGATGAAGATGTTTCTAACTGCTAGAACATGGGTGCCCAAACTTTTCATGCAAGGGGCCACATGGAAAAATTTTTATATTGTCCTGGGCCATGAGTCTTTTAATTTAAGAGACCATCTTGATGAGCAAGTATTAAGCACTTTGTGCTGCACACCTGAGTCTGTAGTTAGATAATCTTATTACTATTAAATTTCACTCACCAGTTATTATCACTCCTAATGAGAACAGTGACACTGGACCTTGGACTGAAGAATTGCTGTCCAGTCAGTCTTGTAGCTGAGATTCAAAGTACATCACAGAGGCAACTGTCAGTCATCACGGTGCCTCATCTGGGGAAATCTGGACTTTTCCAAACCCCTGTAGAACTCTGACAATGGGAGCTGCTGGTGGAGAGAGTATCATCACATTGCATTTCAATGAGCTCCAACTGCACGTCCTCCTGTACTGCTTCCATATCAACAGAGAAGGGCTTTGAGAACAGGTTAATGTCCTTCTCAGTGGCAGCTAGATATTGAAAGCGCTGGTTAAATTCTCTGATCAATGACGTGACATACAGACGAGTAACAAATTAAAGGAAAAACCAACATAAAGTGTCTTCCCTCATTTGGTGTTTTGATGATGGTGGTGGAGAGCGCTGTCAAAAACGTCGGTCCAAAATCTCCCAAAGGTGTTCAATTGGGTTGCGATCTGGTGACTGCGAAGACTACAGCATATGATTCAGATCATTTTCATACTCATCAAACCATTCAGTGACCCCTTATGCTCTATGGATGGTGGCATTGTCATCCTGGAAGAGACCACTCCCATCAGGATAGAAAAGTTTCATCANAGGATAAAGGTGATCACTCAGAACAACTTTGTATTGATTTGCAGTGACCCTTTCCTCTAAGGACACAAGTGGACCCAAACCATGCCAGCAAAATGCCCCCCTGAGCACAACAGAGCCACCGGATCCCCTCACTGAAGGGGTCAAGCATTCGGGCCTGTACCGTTCTCTTGGTGTACGCCACACATGCACTCGCCTGCTTGTGGAGAATATGGTAAAGGATGACTTATCTGACCATATCACTTTTTTCCACACCTCTGTAGACCAGTGCCTGGTTGGTTTTTGCACCACTGAACTCTCAAATATGCATTCATCTTTGCAATGAGGGGTTTATGCACTGCAACCCTACTATAATATCCCTCTCTATGTAATTGTCAACGGACTGTTCTTGCCGACACAGTCTGATCACGTCCTGCATTGACATTCTCAGTCACCTGAGGAAGAGTTGCTCTTCGGTCATCAAATGTGCGCTGTCGACCACAATTTCTGACCCTATTTACTGATGTCTTTCCCATAGACCTAAATGCAGATGTCACTTTAGTCACTGTTCCTATTGAAACACAAGCCAGTTGAGCAGTCTTTGTGACTGAAGCTCCTGCATTTGTTATGTTTCTCCACTCCTTTATTCAGGTTTTTCCTTTAATTTGTCAGCCGTATTTCTATGGTGGCCCTGAGGGTCAGAACACAACAACACTTCAGAAAACACAACAACATTTCACGAAACACGACATTTCACAAAACACAACAACATTTCACAAAACACAACGATATTTCAGATTATGGAAAAAAACACCTCTTTTTTGTGATTGGACAGAACCCAAGTCCCTGGTGACAGTTCAATGTCATTTCCTGTTTCTATTGTGTGCTACTCTCAGCAGTGTCCTTGCAAGAATTTTAAACTGAGTTTGTGTTTTGTGAAATATTGTGTTTTCTGAAATGTCATGTTTTGTGAAATGAAAGGAAAACCTGAAACTCCTGGTGATTAAGCATTCTTGATCAGATGAGATAAATAGTTTTCACCATGGTACTCAACATATCACCCAGCTGTGGCAGCTTTGGTGCAAAATGCTTCCTGATGTATAATACAACCCAATTTCACAGCCACTCCTCCAGACTCCCTAACTTTACTGCACACCAGGAATGTAACTTTTCCCATGGGACATTAACTTCATGCATGACATCTGGCATAGCTTCAAAAATTACCTTTCCTGTTGCCTTTTCTGTGAGGGAGCTCTTCAGAAAAGGAGAAATCATTGTCAAGTCCTCGCAAAAAAATCAGCAGCTGAGCAGTGTCAGTAGCAGTCTGCTTTCATCACATGTGATTGAAAAGAAGTCAAATGCTTTGCCTGAAACTTCAGGTGTTTTGACACAGGCAACCATGTTCCTTACATTGTTAAATTCTTGCTCCATTTCTAGGCAGATCTGTTTGCTCATTGGAACAAAAAGATTTCCCGATGTCTCAGACCTACATGTATGTTATCCCTGCCTCTAGTAATTAATTGCAATTGTCATTTTGGAGGAGTTCTGTGTCAGGAGCGTTATTTGCACAGTGAAAATTATCAGACACTTAATGGTTGTATTTATAATGTTTTAATTAATACTTTAGGGATTAGGGATTAGTCCAGTTTATTACAATTTGGATCGTTTTTCATAGTTTTGGCCATCATTCCTATCAGTAATAATAACATTGTGTTCAACAAGGTAATTGCTGAGATTGCTGAGAATGCAGGAGCATTGCTAAAAACCGTCCATCTCCAATATTGGAAATATTGGAAGATTTTGGAACATTTTTATAATTCTTGTTTTCTACAGTATGTACTGTACAAATTAAATGACCAGACCAAAACCAACAATGTGTTCGTCCGTCTCTCAATACTTTCTGACTTCCCCACCCTATCTGTGGATCCCAGTCCCAAGCCCATTGGTTTCTGATGAAGATGTGAATCTTTAAAAACAGCTCACAAATGTATAGTTTCATTTTAAAAAAACAGTTAGCTACTGTAGTTTTTAGCAAACATTACTCAAACAGGAAGAAGTAATGCATTTGTTGTTGACTGTTTTCAGCAGCAGATTAACACACATTTGGTGCTCTCGTGAGTATTTCTGGGAGCATGATGGTGTGTGTGGGATTGAGTCAAAATAAAGTGTCTGTGTTCATGGCAGTGAACATGTCACCCAGTGTAATATTATGGCTCAATGATGTGTTTTTAATAGTTTTTGGACAACAATGGTGCTCTATGGCACAGAGGAATAAGATATATCAGGCTTTGGATACACACACAATACTTGTTAGGCAGGATCAATTCATTGTTGGTTTGGGCCTTTTCGTGTGATTTGTTCACAGTACATGAATTGCAAATCTGTGACAGGTATCCTGCATGAAAGTCTGAGACACTACATGCCCATGCACCACCCTCCACACCGTTTTTTTCCATCTACAGCTATACGGACGCACTACTTAATGCACATAAACTATCGTACTTAATTAGCTGGGTGCATTTTCCAAGTTTTACAATGGCTAATAGAAACTTCACCATCTTTGCTGTAGTGTGAATATGATTTCAATTACCGCTTGCTACTTGGGTCACAATGTGCAGAAAATAACATGTTTCAGCTTTAACAAGATGAGCAGCAGTTATTACTGTGGGCAGCTGAGCTAATGAAAAAAGAGAAACTTCAACCCATTGTAGTCTGCTAAGTAAACTACTGCATCATTCCAAATTTCAACAAAGAACCAGAAGCGGATCATTCAGTTCTATCTGTTTTATGTGTCTCTCCTACAGGACAAATCCAGTTCCATACAGGTACCTTCATCAGCACTGACAAGGTAGACATTTCCAGACCTCAGCTTGTCAGAAAAGCTGGATGGCCTCATATCATCAAAGCACATGGTGAGATTCTGCCCAGAGGGATGTCTACAGTAACTGAAACCATAGTGATAGTAGTTGTTGTATTGTTTTAAATAGAAGTGTATCTGTCCAATTGATCAGACCTGAGACAAGTGACTGAAAATTGTGACTAAAACATGTGCAGTCAGGGTGTGAGTTGATAACCACCTTTATTAGACCGGTTAGTCAGGATGGCTGTGTATACAACGGCTTGTACACAATAGATAGGTGAATTATTGCCTTTTACTGTGAGGGATCATTTATTATGGCTACGTATCAGTGAGACAAACAGAACCTTATTTTGTTTGTCTTCTCAACTTTCCAAACCCATATACTTTTACCAAGCATGGGCATTCATGATATATAATTCTAGACTCTGCTCTAGTGTCAACACAATGACCTATCAGCTTTCAAAACAATGATCTGTAATGTAACCCTCCAGTGTTTAAAAACTTGATCTTTAATTCAGGTATTCATAAGTCATACAATCTTTTTGTCTCTGGTTTCTTTGATCTGTCCATTGGTTGAGCTTTTAATCTTGTTTTCAGTTCACAGGTTTGTCTGTATGAATGCTAATGCATTTTAAAATGTATTCAAGTGTCAAACCAGGTTTTGTCCACACAGGCATGTTCAGATTTTTCTTAAGTTTGCTTTCCATACTGACAGGCCAAAATAGCAGAAAAACTATTATGTCTTCTTCCTCTGCTTTTAGTTTAATCAGGGTTGTCAAATGGTGCATTACTGAAATCATCATGTTGAGAAGTGATTGGTTGATAGATGGATTTGACAAACTTGGCTGGATACTCTACTTGGTGGTTTTGGTAACACCATGGATGGCTACTGCATGGAGGGCTCAATGATTCAGGGACCCCAAAGCTAGAAACTCTGTTTGAAGCGACTGTTGTGAGCATTTCTCATTGGAAGGTCACAGGGCTCAGTCGAAAAATATTGGGATGTTTTGATCACGTTTTTTTACTCCTGATCCTGTAATATTGAGTATCTGCAAATACTGCGCCTGATCTAATATTTATTTTTTATTATATTTTTGTTAATTTGATTACTTTAATTTGATACTTTTTTATTACGGAACATTGGTGTGGACCTCTCCAGTCGCCTCTCCGTTAGCTCTGCTAAGTTTGTGCAAATTTGTGCTCTTTACGTTTTTTTTTAGTTTTGGTTGTGCTTTTTGTGAGTGGTGCTGGACAATGATGGCATATGACTGCGAGTCGCCCATCAAGATGAGGAATTGGTCAGCTCACAGCTTTGTGGACTCTCCTCCTGCCGACTCTGCTGCCTGTCTGTTTGAGGTTTTCAAATGTAAACATCGGAGTAAACATTGAGGAAAAGGTGGAGGGGACAAACACCAGCTACAACCTCGACCACATAGACAAGCAAGACCATCTCTGCTTCCATCTATGCATCCGCCTCAAAATGGGAGGAAACACAGGTAAACGTGGAAGGATTAAACACTGGCTGCGGTCCCGGCCACATGGATCTTTGTCAAGCATCCTGCTAGCTAATGTGCAGGCGTTGGACAATAAACTGGATAGTTTCCAACGAGATATTAGGAACTGTAATGTCCTTTCTTTCACCGAAACTTGGCTAAATCCTGGAATACTGGACAGTGCCATTCAAGCAGGTGAGGACGTTGTGCTCCTGGCTACGGACATCAACCTGCCGGGCGTGGTGAACTGGGTGATGATGCGGTCCTGCTTCGGCTTCCTCATCATGTGGGTGCTGGAGAAGTGGGAGAAGTGTGGCTTATCAATACTTTTTCTGAAAAAGGAACAAAACAACTATACCGTCAGTGCTTGAGACTATGAAGATTTGCAACAAAGGATTTATCTAACAAGTTCGATATATGAACGCAAATGTAAACAGGCAACGGGGATGTAAACAGGTAGTCCCCATGAGTGATAACAGTAGGCCTATGGGTTAAAGTGACAACAGTAATGAGTTTGTGAGCTCAAGAAGGATGAAGCTGTCCTTGAGCCTGGTGGCTGGGGTGGTTGGGGTCTTTAATGATCCTGTTTGCCTTCTTCCTACACTGCTGGGTGTAGAGGTCCTCCATGGATGGCAGCTTTGTCCTGGTGATGTGCTGTGTAGTTTTCACCACCCTCTGTAGAGCCTTACGGTTGAGGGAGGTGCAACTGCCATACCAGCCAGTGATGCAGCCAGTCAGGATAATTTCAATGGTGCAAGTAGCAGAGTATCTTGGAGTCCATGTTCAGCCCCCGCAGCCTGCAGAGGAAGAAGAGCCGTTGCTGTGGTGAGTCCAGGTCCGGTTCTCGCTGATGTGAACCCCGAGGAACCTGAAGCTGCTGACTCTTTTTCCTTCTCCCTGTCACTACTTGTAGTTCACAATCGGCTCCTTTGTTTTGCTGATGTTGAGATGGAGGTTGTTGTTCTGGCACCAAGATGTCAGGGCTCTGACCTCCTCTCTGTAGGCCATCTCATCATCACCGGTGGTCAGGCCGATGACGGTTGTGTCTTCAGAAAATTTGATGATGCTGTTGGAGCTGTGGGTGGCCACACAGTCATGCATGAACAGAGAGTACAGGAGAGGGCTGAGCATGCAGCCCTTAGGGGTGCTGAGGGTGCTGCCAGTGTTGAGGGTCAAGGTGGAGGATGTGGTGCTGGCTATCCGCACAGCCTGAGATCTGCCAGTCAGGAAGTGCAGGATCCAATCATAGAGGGTGGTGTTGAGCCTAATGTGAGCTTGGAGGGCACAGTGGTATTGAATGCTTAACTATAGTCAATGAACAGCATTCTCACATACAGATATGTTTTCCTCTGGTACAGGTGGGAGAGAGCAGTGTGGAGGGTTAGGGTGATGGCGTCATCAGTTGGCCTATTTGGCCTGTAGGCAAACTGAAGTGGGTCCAGTCAGGGAGGGAGGAGGTGATGAAGGTTTTGACTAACCGCTCAAAGCACTTCATGATGGTGGAGGGTTTTGATCTTTTTTGGGACAGGGACAATGGTGGTCTCCTTGAAGCATGTGGGGACTATAGACTGGCGCAGTGAGAGGTTGAAAATGTCTGTGTAGACATCTGCCAGCTGGTCTGCACACACTTTGAGAGCTTGGCCAGGGATGCCACTGGGTCAAGGTGCCTTGTGTGGATTAATCCTTTTAAAGGATTTGCATACCTCTGCCCTGGATATGACTAATGGGCAGGGGTCCTGGGCCTTTTGTACCTCCTCAGCCGGGGAGTTGCTCTCAAAGCATGCATAGAACATGTTCATCTGGGAGACATGCAGACGTTACCTCAGTACTGCTGGTTTTCCTTTTGTAGTCAATGACGGTTTTTAGTCCAGCCCAAATGTTCCTGGTGTTGGAGCCCTGGTAGTTAAGACTCCAGTTGTCCCTATATTGTCTCTTAGCCTTGCTAATAGCTCTCAGGAGCACATACCTGGACTTTCTGTACTCCTACAAATCACCTGAGTTGTAGGCCCTGTTAACCCAGGGCCTCTGATTCTGGAATGTCTGTACAGTAATCCTCGGTACAACGTCACTGATACATTTGCCGGTCTAGCCAATGACCGTGTATGCATCTATGTTGTTGTCCTGAAACACACACTACTCCTTAGTGCTAAAGCAGTGACATAGAGCCGAGTCTGATTGGTCGGACCACCGCTGGATTTGCTGCATCACTCGTCTGTCACGTTTAAGTTTCTGCCTATAGGAAGGCAGAAGCAGAACTGAGACGTAATCTGACCAGGGACGGCCTTATATCCTTCCTGAAAAGGTGTGTAAACATGGTCGAGTGTGTTCTCACCATACGTAGGATGGCTGATGTGTTGGTGATATCTCGGCAGGACTTTCCTCAGGTTGGCATTGTTAAAATCTCCAGCCACAATAAAAACAACCTCCGGCCATGAGGTCTCTGTCCTGACAATAACTCCATACAGCTCGTCCAGGGCTTGGTTGGTGTCAGCGTGTGGTGAAATGTACACCACTGCGAGAACGACCGATGTAAACTCCCTTGGGAATAAGGCCGGCATCCGATCATGAGGCGCTCTAAGTTAGGAGAACAGCCCGTAGAAATAATCTCCATATCTGAGCACCACTGGTTGTTGACCATGAAGCAGACACCTCCTCCCTTGCTCTTCCCTGATTCTATTGTCCGGTCCTGGCGGTGAATGGAGACCCCCTCAGGAACAATGGCCGAGTGACTGGACATTAGCCAGAAGAATACTCGGTAGAGGAGGCTGGTTTTCACGTTTCCTAAGAAAAAAAGAAAATGTGCTGTCCACCCACGACCTGATATGTAAAAGTTGTTTCTCTATCATATTGTATGATAGGGCTCGTTTGGGCAGTGTGTATGTTTCAGAAAAATCCAAAATAAATAACAAACTAAAACAGATAAAAAAGCAAAGCTGAGGAGGAACTTGCGGCAGCAGTCCTCGGCGCCATCTTCATGCTATCAGCATGATATTGTTGGGTTTAACAGATTAGATTGGACACCATGAGAGACTGCTTCATAGGGACACCTTTTATCTGGAGGCAAGCACTACATTTAGGAAATCAGCTTGAAGACCTTCACTATGGGCAAAGAAGTCACCTCACAGAGAGAAGTTTTGTGTTGGGACAGGAGGAAGATATGGATGTTGAGTCATAAAACCGTTTGTGGTGTGTGGTGAGAGTTGGGCAGCATTTCAACATTACATTTTGTTTCAGGAGCACTGATGCTGATAGCCTGGATGACCATGGGATCACTGGGAATGATGGTAGCACGATATCTGAAAGGAGTAGCCAAAGGACAGAACCTGTGGGGCAAAGATGTCTGGTTTCTGGTGAGAGATAGATACAACAATGTACCACATAATTTTTTTCTTTTATGTATCCCACATTTGGGAAAGAAACCATGAAAAAAGTAAGCATGATATGAAAATATACATTCTAAAAGCAAACACACACTGGGTAAATGTTCAATATCATATCTTTGTAACTGTGAGGTAGAAGAAAGTCACATTTCAAAGTGTGCTGCAGTCTGGTCTATTCTCTGTTTATATATAAAAAAAAAAGATTTACTCTATAAAATTAAAACCTATTTTGTAAAATTTCAAAATTGATGCCAAATTCCTGTCAAAATTTACCAAAGCTGAGATGATGTCTTCTGATTGATTACTGAGTATATTAATTAGAGAAAGATGCAAAGACTGATTAGAGATATATTGTAGGTGTGTCCAAATTAGTATCTCAGTAAAAAGGAAATAAATAAATACAGTAAATATAGTCACATTTAAAGGATATACACTAATTGGCCATCAAAATTATTGTCAAATGAGAAAATCAATATCAGATAGGTCTGGGGTGTATTTTGTCTACCTGTGTTTATGTTTGAAAATTGGACTGTTCCTGTTAAATGTGTTACTGTAGTACCACTCTTCAGAAAGCTTGGTCCAGGCCTACTCTTTCTCAGGCACAGTTGATCCTGCACATGTCTCCTGAGCTCTGTATGTGTTTGACTTGTACAGTATCATGTTGTACTGTTTGTGTTCCTCCAGGTCCATGTTGCAGTGATGAGTGTGACGGTAGCAGCCACAATCATTGCCTTCATCCTCTCCTTCTCATACGTCAAGGCTTGGTCTGGGGTCAGTGCACCAACCCTGCTGGGACTCATTAATAATTTTGCAGCCTCCTGTGGTGTATTTTTAAGGCTTTATCTATTGATGCAATCTACTTCTCATTGAAGGGCTTTGGGCATCAGAGTAGACAAGGAATTAGCCTTTTACTGCTAATTAATAATAATCTAGCCCTGGTCCCTGGAAGGTCCCATAAAAAAGCTCAGTGATGTGGATGCTCTTTAATGGAGGTGGGGCAGTTAAAGGTTTAGATTTATGCTTTATTGCAAGTGTTTTTAAACAGTGTTTTTCAGTTTTATAATAGAAAATACTTACATACTTGGCGAATGTATGTCTGGTTAACTGCCTTCCTAGTACGTAAGGAGTAAGAGAGAGGCTGCGAACCACAAGCCATGATTTCCCCATCTGTGAGAAATTTCATGTCAGATGAATGCACTAGTTCACCATAGAAGAAAGTTATGCCAACTGTTGCAACTGGGTTTACGATTTTGTGATGTTTTGTGAGGAACTTGCTTTGAATAATGACCATGACTAACTGACTTGAATGATTGACTTGATGAGGTCAGCAATTACCTTGACTGGTTGATGACAGATTTTTGTGATGTTACCAGCAGATGGGAAGACTTATTTATGTCACAGATGCACTCTTTTTTTTGCTGGGAGGAACACTTCCATATAGTTCGAGTCAACTAATGATACCTAGGGACTCCAGACGTGTGTCTGGACAGCCTATTTTCTCAATAAGGGCGGTGTTAAAATAAAAGCCATTTCTCAAAAGAAGGCCAGCGTCAATGCGGCTGGGGAAAACAGAGGTAGATAAACTCCTGGTGCACGTCATCTATGTACATGCCAGTCTTGCATAAAGTACTTCCCATGGCTTAATAATAAACTCAACAATATAATCATGCTACCTTCAATACTTCATAGTTCTGATTACTCATCTACTTTGTTTTTGTTCTATTTCAGTCACTTGTTGGAAAATGAAGGGTTTCTGTCCACTGAACACTAGAGGGCTTTTAAGTTGAAATGGATACAGGAAGTATCAAGTAAAACAGGAAGATCAGAAAACAATGAGGCTTCATGCTAAAGTGAGCAAATACCTTATTGAACAGAGGGAATTAGAAATAAAGGCCTGTCTCTAATATATGTACGTTTGCAGTGAAGGCCCGGTACCCTTTGTAGCTGAGGTAAATCAAGGCTCAGAAGTAATTAAATATGCAGACAGAAAGGTGGTCTATGGTGAGAAGACTCTTCAGATGCGACACACTGAACATTTAATGGTGTTTTATCACATGACTTTGATGCGCCATTTATCGCAAGTAGCAGTATTGGTAACATTCATAAATCAGATCATGCCCCAATTAAAATAGAGATCTTTATTACTAATTCCTATAAACATAGACATTCTTGGCGGTGTAATACGTCAGTATTATAAAACCCTGATTTTTGTTGTATGGCAAAAATTGAAAACTGATCCATCTAACTTATGGGAAACTACGAAAGCTTATTTGCAGAGTATGATGATATCCTATTGTGCTGCTAGAAAGAAGAAGAAAATACTTAAAAAACAAGAAGACTTGAGTTAAAACTGCAAGATGCTGAATTGGAGCATAAACACACACTGTCTAAGGAAAGCTAGAACAAAGTCTTAATTGCGCTATCTGCACTTATCACATTGCAATCCCAAAAAGCAGAAAAGGTTCTATCCCTACAGAAGCATAAGATGTATGAATATGGAAATAAAGAGGGGCACTATTTGGCTAATTTAGTTAATAACATAAAACCTAGCAATGCTACCTCTAAATTGAAAGATAAAAATGGTAAATTTGTATATACGTCCTCTGAGATCTCAAATGTCTTTTAAAGATTTTTTTTGTTCGCTATACACATCAGAAAATTCAGGAATAGAGGATGGGATGAATCATTTCTTTTGAAAGCTTAAGTTACCATAAGTTAGCTTAAGTTTAATGATGTTGATAGGAATCTACTCAATGCTGAAAGTACATCTGAAGAAGTTGAAAGAGTAATTACTTACTTAATAGCTTGCAGTCCAGATGGCTTCCCATCTTAAGTATATAAGACTTTTAAATCAATTTTTGCACCTGTATTAACAAAAATGTTCCAGCACTCTTTTCAGGCCAAGGAACTACCTAAATCAACACAACTGGCTACTGTCAAGGTAATACCTAAAGAAAAGAAGGACTCAGAGTCCCTCATCATAGACCTTTATCAATCCAAAATACAGATTCAAAAACATTAGCCAAACTTTTGGCGACACGTCTTTACTTAGTGTTGGAAGTACTTATTTAGCCCACTTGAATGAATGAATGAATTTTCTTTTAGTGACTTTTTTTATTGACTGGGTTAAATTGCTTTCAGCATCTCCACAAGCTCCTGTGTCTGTTAATGGTTTGACATCTCAGGTATTTCCAAAAGAGAGAGGCATAACACAGGGCTGTCCCCTGTCTCCTTTATTTTTTGCTTTGATGATAGAGCCTCTAGCTGAAACTGTAAGAACAAGTGACCAAGTAAAGGGCATTCAAACAAATGCCAGAACTCATAATATTTCATTATATGCAGATGACGTGCATTTATTTATGAACAATCCATTCAAATCTATACCAGCTCTAATCAAGATCACTGATAAATTTAGTATGTTTTATGCATATAAAGTGAATTATGATAAGTCCCTGGCTTTACCACTTGGAAAGAGCAGCAGTATGTGTTTCTCTATATATTTGCCTATTAAGGTGGCTAATAATGTATTTAAATGTCTTTTCTTTCCACCTAAGCTCTCTGATTTAACTAAATTTAATTTTCTACCCATAGTGACCAAAATCAAATCAGACTTTAATTTAATAGTGTCTTTACTGGGCCGGATTACAATTATTAAAATGAATGTCCTTCCTCACTTATTGTATCATGTATGTAATACAGATGCTATATTACATTAGATTACATTTATATAGCTTACAATAAGTGCACTCAACCATGTGGATACAAACAAAAAGTAGCAAGAATCATGCAAATAGTACAACAACTTCATAGTGCTTCAAGTGCTACATTAGAAAAGAAAGAGATAGAAAAGAGTTTTTGTTTTTTTGTTTTTTTCATTGGCCAATGTGCAGTCTGAACAGATTAGTTTTCAGTCGGCAGGGGAAGGTGTGCAGAGTTTCTGCTGACCTGATGTCAATGCGGAGCTTGTTCCACCATTGTGGAGCTAGGACAGCAAACAGTCGTGATTTTGTTGAACAATGGCTATGTCCCCTACGTAGTGAGGGAGTAGCAAGCCGTTTGGCAGTAGCAGACTGTAGTGAATGGGCTGGGGTGTATGATTTAACCATGTCCTGGATGTAGGATGGGCCAGAGCCATTCACAGCATGGTACGCAAGTACCAGTGTCTTGAATCGGATTACAGCAGCCACAGGTAGCCAGTGCAGGGAGCGCAGTAGCAGTGTGGTGTGGGAGAAGTTGGATAGGTTGAAGACCACTCAGGCTGCTGCATTCTGGATCAACTGCAGTGGTCGGATAGCACATGCAGGCACACCAGCGAGTTACAGTAGTCAAAGTGTGAGATGACAAGAGCCTGTACCAAAACCTACACTGCCTCTTGGGTGAGGAACGGACATGTCCTCCTGATGTTGTGGAGGATCTGCAGGAGGGGGTTGTTGCAGCGATGTTGGCAGCGAAGGACAGCTGGTTATCATGTGTCACACCCAAGTTCCTTGCAGTCCTACCTGCATTCCATTAAAGCTGTTTAAAGATATAATCTCGAAGATCTTCATTTAAATCAACGTCTGTTGAGTCACTATCTATCACCGAATGATGCAACACAATGGTGACTGAGCCTATGGCCCACTGATGAAAGCAGCATTCGCAGTATTACAACCTGGGTGTTGGGAGGGACTTTCCTGGAAAAATCATGAGTGGCTCAGAGTTGGGCATTTAACAAGGCTTTTAACGAGGCAAAAGACTTGCTCTTCAACTCACCTGTGTGTGAAGCGGTGTACTGTTGTTTCCGGTGTCTGCTAGCATTGTGAGTAAATGGTTATTATGGCCGAAAAAAAACAAAGAAAAGATCGATGACTACAGATGATGAAAGTGAAACTGAAGCTTAAATGAGGTCCAAAAACACACCTGCAATTATCGATTGTTGCCATAGGTGTCGTGAAAGACTATGTATAGTGCAATTCGTAGATGTGTCTGGAAAAATAAGTGCCCCAGAATGAAATTTAAAAAGCTACAATCTCCTATAAGAAAGCGTAGATTAGCCTCACAACTGAGATTTGTCACAGAATGGGTTAAAGATAGTCAGTTCTCATTTTCAGATTTGGAATGCATTGGTATAGATAATGTATCAGTGGTAGACCTTCCTTTTGTTTGTTGAAAATTGCAAGCTAAGATGAAAGATAATTTTATTGTTAGAAAGGCTTTGAATTGCATACGTAAATACTTATATACTTGTACAGATGTGGGGTTTAAAGATTGGAAGGCTGTTGGCATTACAAATATTCAATATATATATCTGGGTGATGCATTAAAGTCTTTTCAGCAATCACAGTAGGAAGAGTTTCAAATTCCTAGAACTTACTTTTATCGTTACCTTATCAGGAGTTATTTGAACTCAGCTCTTCGTTATAAAGGTGGCAGAAAGTTGAATAGTCTTGATAATCTTATTATGAAAGCAGCAACACTCAATAACAAAAAGAAGACTTATATACTGTATATGACCAGTTGCTTGTGAATGATAAAACTACAATGAATATTAAACATCGCTAGGAAAAGGACTTTGGTGTCCACCTAGATGACCAGACCTGGCACAAGATTTTGTACAATGCCAAAGAAATTTCTAGATCAGATAAATTACATGAAACACAATGTAAGATAATTAATAAAATGCATGTCACTCCTGAAATACATAGTAAATGCGATGATTCATGTTCTGCAGCGTGCCGGAAGTGCCAAAAACAACCTGGCACTTATTTTCATTTAATGTGGTCATGTCCATTGATCACAACACTCTGGTCTTCTGTTCAAACAGAGATTGAGAAATTTCTTGGCATTAAAACAGCAATGAATCCAAAACTATAGGTGCATCTGAAGTCTCTTATTTGATATTTCCTTGCTTCAACCGGAAGTCGCTCTGGTCCGCCATTTTGAAGACCATCCCAAAGCTCTTATTTCTGCTCCAAGGAGCGAGGATCGCGGAGTGAGGAGGGACAGATTAAACAGATTAAACTCAAGTGTATCACTCTTTATATTTGATTTGTTTTCTGATTCACCATCAAGTTAAAAATCTGTGTTCTTTGTAGGTCTGAACAACAAAAGGACCACAAACAACTTTCTCCATTTATCAGAAAGATTTTTCTTTTCATGATCTGTTATTTCCCCCATTAACTCTTATTATGGATACAATTAAAGTCAGAGAGAGTACGAGAGTCTGCCTGTTAGCAAGAAACACTTTTTACATCATTTATCCTCATTTCCATTCAGTCACATGTGAGGCTGATCATTCCTGAGCGTCGGGTTTGATATGAGTTACATCATTTCAATTGTCCCTGAATCATTTAGCCTAATAAATAATTATAATAAAATAAGGAAAGGACGCAAGTGAGGGAAACGCGGATGCAAAGACTTGGGATGTACTCTGTGTATTCTTGGAATTATTTCCCTGTCTGGCCAAAAGGCAAAATTGCAAAGTATCATGTTGTATGCCGCACACCTGCATCCTGCATGTTTGGTTGCATGTACATCTACCTACGTTATCAATGTGGTAGGATAAATTACTACCAATTCTTCCTTTACGAAAGGTTATCCAATGTATTGCAAGGAACCTTAGATGAGTTTCTAAAAGAGTGGTCGCCTCTCAGAACATATTTTGGTTGTGAGTGGCCAGCAATAACGTGCATTGGAGTAGATTGAGCTTAATTTGCTCACTGAGCATTTTCTGTTATTGTGATGAGGGAGAACCCCATTGTGTTTTGTCAATTGTGTTTTGTTGTTTCTTTGTCTGTTTCTTTTTTTACATGTGTTCATGCTGGGACATGACGTGTAAACAGTAATGTAAACAGCTTATGGTTATGAGTTCAAGACCCGGGTGATGCAAAATGAATATCTTATCTCAGGCATTGTGCTGTGTGAATTAGAGACGCATGACTTCAAGGTTTGATGATTTGATTAAAGATAATTTTGGTCTAGACAGTTCTGCTGATGGACCCTCCTGTATGTCTTCCTCCTCAAAAAGCCCAGCCCCGACTCATTGCTGCGCAACATCTGTATAATTTACTTATATCTTGCTTTAATAGATGAGTTTCTTGTAGAAATGTTTAAAATATCCAGACAGCAATGTCGTTTTTTTTACTTAATTGATGCCCTGTACATTCCAGAGAATAGATAACTTAATAATAATAAAAAATAATTTAATCATATTACTGTTTATATACCATAAATAATGTATTGCATAGATAAAGTAAAGAAGAATTATTTAATTAGGTAAACACAGTGGACGGCCGTGTGTAATGGCATGGCGCTCTGATGTGGCACTTCCCATATCAGAGGCTGCAGATTTGAGGTTTATTCTGTTGTTGATGTGCAACAACTCCTTTTGTGTTGCCTCATTTGAATGAACCTCTCCTCTGCACTGTGCGCTCTTGAAGACAAAAGACATGAAAACTAGAACTCAAAACTTGAAAGTCTCATCCTATTGGAACCTTGTTTAAGAGATGTGTGTGATTGTTTCTGAGGCTGTTTCTATGTGCTTGTGTGTGACTGGCTGTGTCTTCTCCTTGTTCTGTCTATCTAGCTGTACTTGGGGTCTCTCTTGTAAAAGACATCTTGATCTCAATGAGACTTCCTGATTTAAATGAATGTCATGTCTGTGTGTTCAGTACGGGGTAAGGATGTGGTAATCCTAGACTAAAGACTGGAAGCAGGGGGAAGCAGAAACAGCTAGCCTGGTTCAAAGTCCAAAGTCACACCTTACACGCTTCTAAAGCTCACTGATTAATGGGCTGGAGGCAACACAGACTGCACCATTTTCTACCAGGATTTTTCTACAAACAAAAAAATTTGCCATTGAGTAATTTAAAAAAAAGAAAAAAAGAGACACTTTACTTACTCGCTACTTACAAAATCATACCACAGATATTTTGGCAATGATGATCAGTTTCGCAGAAAAAAAAGCTAATTAAGACATGTTACACAAAACATTGAATAAAATGTATCACACTCTCGTACGTAAGTAAATCAGTCTCCACTTTTTACAACTTAATAATTAATGGCATGATATTAAATTGATTGTTTTTCAGATTTTCTGATGTTTGTCTAATGATGCACATCAGTCAAGTGTTACCTTATTTTGTGCTACTTTTCCTCAAATACTGTCCTCAGATATGCTTTTTAGTCATTTGAACCAAACGTTGTAAACTGTTCTCAGTGTGACAGGCTTGTGTCAGTGACTGCCATTGTTGCTGTGTGCTTTTTGCAGGGAGCCCATCCTGTGTTAGGCTGCTTGGTTATGATCCTCTCGTTCCTCCAACCCATACTGGCTCTGTTGCGCTGTGGACCACAACACCCACTGTAGGTACACTGCTGTGTGTAATTTAACAAGTCCTCAAATCTAAATAACAAAATAGTCATTTATTAGTGAAATCCAACACAACATTTATAGTGCTCTGCTGACCTGGTGTCCCTATCAGTAGGATGAAGACACATCATTAATTCATATTCACACATTCCATTCATCTATAAGAAACTCCTAGCCCGTAATCTGACTAAATTGCCATTTTATTTCATTTCATCATTTGAAATTGGCATACCTAATGGAACAATAAATTCAATAAGTAAAATCAACATAATTAAAAAAGCCACTAATGCGCACATTAGAATAAGTAAAATTAGCAACTGCCAAATTTCATGGCAAACATAACAACATGCTCCATCCAGTTTCAAACAAATATTCCAGCCACTCTAATGCTAATGAATGAACAGTTACTATCAGCTGCCATTGACTGAACAAAATGGGTAACTTTATGACTGTGGGGCTCTGTCATCCGGTGGCACTCAATGGGCCTCATGTAAAAACATTTTTGTATTCTTATCTTAACTTTCTCTTACTTTTTTCCGTACGGCGGGCTCATACGTCAGATTCAGCAAACTCTCCTAATTTCAGATAACTGTGAGAACGACCCACGTAAACATAATGAGTGCCACCTGTGCGTAGTTGAGCACGTGCTCATGAGAATTGTAAATTAGCATAATTAATGCCTCAATAATACATTACAAGGCTACGCATCCTGCCCCTTATGTCAGGAAGTGTTCATTCAAAGACACGCTCTCTTCCATGGGCCTGACGCGCTGAGGCATCCAAAAGAAGTAAGTCAGCCATGACGTGCCTGGTTACACGTCCCGTTGACCTTATTATATACAGAGACAAATTAGCTTTCAATTAGTGCATAATTTAAGTTGTTGTGCAGTTTGAGATGTTCATATTGATATTGTAGTGTTATACAATAGAATCAATAGCCAATTTAAATTAATGATGTTATTGTTAGGCTATGTGAATAAATTTAAAATTATATTATAAATCGAATTGCAGAGTCAAACAGTATAATGTCAGCATAATTATGAAGTTAATTTATATGGGGTTTTCAAACTCAAAATTGCTTCAAAGTAATGAAATATACAATCCATTAGTGAAAAACTGAGGTTTGGATAACAGCAGACTGATGCACATGACTCCTACGACAGGTCTGGACCACTCGTAAATTGTGTTCGTGCCCAAGAGAAAATTCAAAACACGAGAAAATTGGTGAATGTGGCAAGTTCTCCTAAATCACTTGTACAAGCCACTTAAAATCAATCTGTTCGTACGAGTGGTTCTTGCATGAGGCCCACTGTTGTTTGTCCTTGGACAAGAGACTGAATGAACACCAGAAACAGACAACATAATTCATCTGTTAACACCAGATGAAAACCACCCACAGCAACTACTGGGAAGAGTTCAAAGGTCATGGACCAGGAGTAAGTGGACGGCTAGAGAAAGATCAAGGAGGACATTCACAACTGACACCAGAGACCATCTTTGAACAGAGACAGAAGTTACCATCTCCCCCATATACAACCACTTGTTATCATTTGATCAAAGTTCCATACTTAGGTCACATGATAACACCTGAGTCACCTGTCATTAGCTGATGATGACCATAAGATGTGGGTGAAAGCTCTGGAAAAAGGGGACCCTGAACTAACATTGTTTCATACTGTCTACTAGGTAAAGAATGAAATTTCACACTTATAAACACAGGTCATTTTAAGCAACAAACAGTTTTGTTCTGTTTGTTGTTCTGGTTAGGACAGTCTTGTTTCAGAAGCTGATCATTTAATATTTTTCCTCTTTTCTTTGACAGGAGGTTTCTGTTCAACTGGTCACATGCTTTAAATGCAGTGGCAATAAAAGCCTTATCTGGTAAGCTCTTGTCTTGTACATTATGCACTGATAAAGGCCCTAAATGTCTTTTGCACACCCTTTATTACAAATGTTTAGAAATTCTACTACGGACATACTGTCAACCGTTTGCTACAAGTTTTGAAAAGATTGTTTTTGTGTGACATCACACAGTGGCGGCCATATTAACAGGCCTGAAGTTGATTGACAGCACTCTGGACCAATGGCTGATGAAAGTGATGAGTGGTTTTGTTGGCTGGGAAGCTTTGTTCTACATCTTGTTGGATGTCCATTTAAAATGGAAGGTTAACAGTACAGGTAAATACATTTTATCCTGTTTTTTTATCATTATTATTATTATCATCATTATTATTGTTATTATTGTAAAGTGGCTCTTAATGGGTGATAATTGGCAGCTGATGAAACTTCAGCTGAAGTGGAACTGTGAGCCTCATTTAAGAGTGTTGATTTCTCTCTTCAGATTTTTCATTTGAGGAAAAAAAACAAAACTGGTGTGTCATTATATAGTGTCATGTGGAACAACAACAGCAACAAATGATGATGATGAATGACAATGAAATAAATAAATGAAATAGTGGACAATGGAAAAGAGCAATTAAATAAATAAATATCTCTATTATTAGAAAACGCCTTTCCAAACCTATTTTAACATATTCCAAGTATCTATTTGAAGGTTGGCTTTTTTATTTATTTCACTGTGGATTTTATTTCTCCCACTAAGACCTCTTTTCATGGCGTATTTATTTCAGGATGACACTTTCTTGTCATCCACAATTATGATTGGTTGCGCTGTCACTTGGCAGAGATGCAGACAAAAGCAATTGAGTCACAGTAATAGATGTCTGTAGTTAAAGTCATCCAAACTGGTCTGGGGCCTCATTTATAAACGTTGCGTACGCACAAAAGAAGGCATACGCCACTTTCTGAGCAAACTTTGGGATTTATAAAAAACAAACTTGACGGAATGTGTTGTCCTCCACGGTAACTGGAGAAATAAGAAACGGCGACTCTGATGGCAGAAGGATGAAACGCCAGAAATGGCATGAAATTGATACGATTGTGTAGAATAAATCAAAATATTACCTCTCATGTATCATATATGAAGAGTTCATTTGCAAAAACGGATAAAAGCCATTCTTTCAATGAATAAACCAACACCTGTTTGATACTCCCTGGAGTGCACAAAAANGCTTGCATGGCTTCTTCTGGGACGGGCTCATTAATCTTCATTGATGATGTAACACATGATGGCAGCAGCAAAATGAACTCAGAAGTCTACAGAAACATTTTGTCTGCCAATTTAAAGAAAGATGCAACCAAACTGATTGGGAGATCCTTCATCGTGCAGCAAGATAATGACCCAAAACACACTGCCAAAACAACAAAGGAGTTCATCAGGGGCAAGAAGTGGAAGGTTTTAGACTGGCCAAGTCAATCTCCAGACTTAAACCCTATAGAGCATGCATTTTACCTGCTAAAGAGGAGACTGAAGGGAGTAAGCCCCCAAAACAAACAACAACTGAAAGAGGCTGCGGTGAAAGCCTGGAAAAGGATCACAAAAGAAGAATGCAAAAGTTTGGTGATGTCAGTGGGTCACAGGCTTGATGCAGTTATTGCAAGCAAAGGATTTGCAACTAAATATTAAGTCTTATTCACTTTAATCTATTTTAAGTCTATCTGTTCCAATACTTTTGCTCACCTAAAAATTTGGTGTTCTGTTACAAATAATGCTATCTTCTAAGTTGTGTATCAGATCCAGATGTAAATACCTGGAAATAAAAGCTGAAATGTTGATCTCTTGTCTCATATTCATCTTTTGATGTCAAACCCAAATGTTTTCAGTCTACAGCAAAAATACAGGAATTGGCCTCACTGTTCCAATACTTTTGGAGGGGAGTGTATATAAAATTTCATTTCATTTTCAAAGGGGCAGGAGTGCTAGGAGGCTTTCCATAGCACCAGCACCAGGGTTAACTCCAGGTAGAGGACTTCAGTCCAAGGTGAGCTAGGCATTTTTTTTTGTCATGCATACGCCACTTCCCACGCAAAAGTTGGGATCTATAAAAACAAACTTGACGGGAGAATGTGTGCACCTGAACGGAAACTCTGACCCATGCCTACAAACATTTTGGAGACAGGGGAAATTGGCGACGCAGATGGTGAGGTGGTGAATTGAAGCCAGATTGTAGAATTTCATTTCACATCACACGTTACTTATAGATCCACTTTATCATAACATTCAAACCAGCAGTGTTATTTCTGCTTGTGCTAGTGGGCCATAACTATTACATAAGCACCTTTCAATTGTAAAAGATATAAAAACCAACTCAAATCTCAAGTCAAATCCACTCAATATTTCATCGGCGCTGTCTCAGCACTGTTGAAATGCTAGGATGATGCAATGATGTGGCAGGTGGCAGGCCTTTCCCTGATATTAAGCATGAATATACTGAGTCCTTTTCACCTCAACCACGTTAACGAGGCTAAAATGAAATGAAATTATCATCATCGGTTGTAGAAATCCAAGATAACATCAAATAGCATTCAGTATTAGCAGAACAGAGCATCAATAGTTTTCAATAATATCATGGTGGCCACAGTGGCTGCCACACACACTCTGCCTTCTCCAGTCACCCAGCACATCTTCACCACCTGCACATATGGATTGTGTAAATCAGCAAAGTCTGGAATTAAAGCCAGTGACAGCTCTCGCACAATCATTGCACCCCATATTCCCATTATGAGTCCTAATCATAATGCAGACCAAGTTCACCAGACCAAAACTTGAATAAATAAATAAATTGTGAAACTTCCATTTTCAAGGTAAGGCAAGGTGTGAAGCAATCAGTCTGATTGCTGTAAACATATAAATACTGCGGTGACTCTTGTGCGTAAGGCTGCATGATGGATGCACTGGCACTGCTAGAGGACTACGTGAATGGAGGAATTAGGAGTGAATGAGTGTTCAGCAGAATCATTTCTATTCATCGACATTCATGAGGTGCTTGCCATTGACTNNTTTATGGTTGGATGTGGGTGTGTAGTTGCTGTTGGATCTGTTAGGATTCATGTCTGTGTTTACTGAGGATTCTGTTTTAAGTTTGAGTAAGATATTTAAGGGCTGACTGCGCATGCACACACACACACACACACACACACACACACACACACACACATACACACACGGTTTGTTTCACTTTTGGGGACATTACATTGACTTACATTCATTCCCTGTAGACTTACCCTAACCCTAACCATAACCGCTACTTGCCTAACCCTAACCCTTACCCTAACCTTAAACCAATCAATCAATCAATCATCACACTAAAATGCAATGATTTACGTTATGGGGACTTGAATTTTTTCCCCATAAGGGAGGCGAGTCCCCACAGTGTGACTGTGTAAACAGATTTATGTCCCCACAACATGAGTAATACATGACAAACACACACACACACACACACATTGTATCTATCTAATGTGGAAAAATGTTTCATTGCTTAGGTATCCTGCAGCAGCTTTAACTTTTCTCTTTTCTTTGGATTACAGATACTTTGGAATCAAAAATGGTAAGACAAAAAAGGGCTAAAAGTAAATAAACAAAAACCCAGTAACATACTGCTGATCTCTAATGAAAATTGCATTTTCATTTGTCAGATAACAGTTGATGTCCAGCTGATGGCTCTGTTCCTCCTAGGAAACCTTACCTTTTTGGTGGCACTGTTGGTTGGAATTGGGATGTCATAACCATGATAGAGTAAAAACAACCCACTAAAGCATTTCTAAAAACCAGGTTAATCTAAAACTGCAATGAATGAAATGCTTGGACATATTGTTTTAATGTCTAATTTGTTGGCCCTACCTCAAAATAAATAAAATAAGATTTAAGATTTTTGTGTTGTAAAGCCTCATTTCTTTTTAAATGTAGATATAAATAGTTGTACCCTATAAACATGATAGTTAACTCACAACTTATTATCAAATATATATGTAACCATGCATGTTTGTAGTTGACAAGAATGATAAACTCAGAGATGATATGCAACATCTCTCCTATTTTTTAAGTTATAGACTGTGCTGTCATTAACATTTAGTTATTAAACTCACAAATCATTGTAAAGTAATGTTGTCTCTTCTGTATTTCAACTGAATCCCTAGTGACCAAATCTTCTCTGTACCAGGATTTTATAAGGTCAAATATCACTGACAGCCTCTTTTGCTCTTGGGCTTATTTTGAGCCAACGTTAAACCTGAACCATCTGGCAGTTCTTGCAATGAATCTCTTTTTTATTTTTTACCACATTTACATTTGAGATATTCCAGAAACACAGACTTAAGCTTTTATGCGGGCATAAATTGATTTAATGGTCTGGGGGTTATACAGATCCAAATCATGCTTCCGAGAAAAGACCAGACAAGTGTTTTCATAAATTGTTCCTGAACTATATTCAGGAGGTAACTACATCAGGTGGAAACATTGATGGAAGTCAATCTACCCAGAGTTATAGGATGTGTGATGAACACATCTTGTGCTGCTGTTTTCATTCTTAACCTCATACCATACTGCATTCTGCCTGATATGGTCTCATTAGTCTTCTGTCCAGAAAAATTGCTCCTCATTCAGCCGTAAAAAAGAATATGATGTCACTATTCTGATGTGGGCAATATATACAGTTGTGGTCAAAAGTTTACATACACTTGTAAAGACCATGTATATCATGGCAGTCTTGAGTTCAAATGATTTCTACAACTCTTATTTTTCTATGATGGAATGATTGGAATACATACGTCTTTGTCACAAAAAACATTCATGAATTTTGGTTCTTCTATAAATTTATTATGGATCTTCTAGAAATGTGACCAAATCTGCTGGGTCAAAAATATACATACAGTAACTTGAATTATCAATTTTGGTTACGCAGAAAGTTGTGTCAATTAAATTTGCTTTGTGGCATGGCCTCTGAACTTCTTGTGAGTGATTATGATTGACTACAGCTGGTGACTTCTCTGAGCCCATTTAAATAGGGCTCGTTTGATACACTCAATAGACTCTGCCACAAATGTTATAATGGGAAAGCCTAAGGAGCTCAGCATGGATCTGAAAAAGCGGATCATTGACTTGAACAAGTCAGGAAAGTCACTTGGAGCCATCTCAAAGCAGCTACAGGTCCCAAGGTCAACTGTGCAAACAATTGTTTGTAAGTACAAAGTGCATGGCACAGTTGTGTCACTGCCACGATCAGGAAGAAAAAGCAAGCTATCACCTGCTGCTGAGA
>NTHP01000528.1:230664-265901 GCA_003416845.1 Oplegnathus fasciatus
GTCAAGCATGGTGGTGGTAGTATTATGCTCTGGGCCTGTTTTGCTGCCAGTGGAACTGGTGCTTTACTGAAAGTAAATGGAACAATGAAGAAGGAGGATTACCTCCAAATTCTTCAGGAAAACCTAAAATCATCAGCAAGAAGGTTGGGTCTTGGACGCAGTTGGATGTTCCAATAGGACAATGACCCCAAACACACATCAAAAGTGGTAAAGGAATGGCTAAATCAAGCTAGAATCAAAAAGGTGAACTCTTATCCGTGAGTCCACCAGTGCTGACCAGGAGATCACACCAAAAACAGGACAAAAGGAGGAGTATAAAGGAGTATATAAAAGTACATCTACTATGTGTTCATCATTAAAATATTTTACAGTCCTTTCGGGGAAAACAAGCAAAAAAAGATAAACAAGAACACTGACAAGACCATCTCCCGCTATGGGGCAGGCGGAACCCTTAAACCCTTAGCAGGAGGCATATATTGTGCAAAGCAATTAGATAAATTTCATTACAAAAATAGTATATATTAAATCCCAATTAAAATTCCAGAGGCATGATAAGCAAGACAATAAGCAGCAAAAGTCAAGGGGCTCACTACTGAGACCAGTAAACCTTTATCATTTCCTGATCGCCTGCTGTTCATGTGACTGTGTCATGTGACTATGCCTGTGCACCAATCACCTAAGCAAAGCCCTCGGCCTGTCCGCGAGTCCTAACGAGCTGCATGATGACAAAGAACTGCTGGTGGCTGCCGCACTTCTCCCGCTTCTCCAGCGTCAGCATGAAGAGGAAGCCGAAGCAGGACCACATCATCACCCAGTCCACCGTGCCTGGCAGGTTGATGTCCATGGCTGTCCGGTATTCCAGAATTTAGCCAAGTCTCATTGAAACACTAGGACATTACAGTTCCTGTTATCCCATTAGAAACTAATGCAGGCACAGAGGTCGTCCAGTTTATTATCCAACACCTGCACAAAGACTAGCAGGATGCTTGGCAGAGGATCCTTTTGGCCGGGACCACAGCCAGTGTCCAGTCCTTCCACGTCCACCTTGGTGTTTCCTCCCATGTTGAGATGGATGCATGGATGGAAGCAGAGATGGTCTTGCTTGTCTATGTGGTCGGGGTCGTAGCTGGTGTTTATCCTGTCCACCTTTTCCCCAATGTTTACTCCAATGTTTAGATTTGAAAATCTCGACCGGCCAGGCAGCAGAGTCGGCAGGAGGGGAGTCCACGAAGCTGTGAATCAACCTTTTCCCTATCCTGATGAGCGACCCGTAGTGACACGCCATCATTGTCCAATATTATTCACAAAAAGTACAACTAATATTTGTAAAAATAAATGTAAAGAGCATAAATTTGCATAAATTTAGTGAACCTATACAGCAGGCCGTCCTTTTCCAGGATTCAATCCCACTGCCCATCCTCCCATCTTTCAGAAAGAAAGAAATGGAAATGGTCATGTTGAAGCAAAACTATGGTTTGCTTAAGAGCTTAGATCATAAACAAATAATCAAAAGTACCAGATTGAATGTATACCCAACATATAAAGTGTGAAGATTATGTTTTAGCATGCAACATAAAAAGATCCTAAAGTTTTTAAAAAATATGGTCTGTGAGAAACTGATAAGTAACTGTGTCACAAAACCAGTCTAAACTGCCTCAGAGTGGAAAATCCCCAAACATACAGGAATCAGAGATATGCCAGGCTGTGCCCAGGGGGGGGGGTTGGATCACCCCAAACTTGGCAAAAGATTACACCATTATTTACCCGACGAGAGATGATCATTTTTAGAAATAGGTGGAGTGGCTCAGGTTACTCCACCAATGGGGACATGGGCACTTGGGCAATATATGTGTGTGCAGACCATGGAAAAATCAGTCAGGCTCAAGGGACTGGCTCGGGTTTAATCTCTGTGAAGAATTAAACTCTATTGCATCAAACTCTGATCGTCTCCAGATGAATTTTTGAACCTGTTTTTGGGACTCCAATAGTTACTTTATCCTGAAGAGAACTAAGTGTTGGTGAAGAGGTCCAGACTTAAACTCTGGCCCAAGACCTGGACTTCTGATCTTCAACAGTCAGCACTCTGCAAGGTTGCCAGTTCAGCCCTTGATCGACTTGAAAAGACTGCCGTCACCACCTCAGGCCTCTCAGGGTCACGCTCAGTGTCTAGAGTGTTCCTGCCGCTAGTTGGGCTACACATCGTTGTTTGGTGGCGCCTAGCTTAAGGGTCTGAAAGTGACCTATGGGGTTATTGTTAGTATACACTTACTGCCTAGCAAATATTCTCTGAATTTCTCCAATATTGCCCACTTCAGTGCTAGGAACTCCAGTTTCATAGAGCTGAAATTCTTGTGCTCATAACCTTGAACGACTGGCATAGGCCATTGCCCTGCAGCTTTATCATCAGTAGAGTGTTGAGGCTTCCCCTATGAGTTTTTTCTCTAAGTGGTACCTGTACCTTTTGTTTACACCGCCGCTGCCGAAACTCTTTGTTCAGGTGGTTGATTAACGCATATTTTTGCGGGTTGGGCGGTGCGGGTATTGAAAAATCCTGACCTACGCATCACTACTGTGTATAGTCCATGGAGGTATAGGTCACGGTGGACATTACCGTAATACAACTGGTTTATAACGTAACATTTTATGTTGGCCATGTTTCCGAGCAAGGTATGGGAGTTATTTGCCTATTTCTTGGACGGACGAGGGCCTCATCAAGAAGTGGTATCTCATATACAATCTCATCAGTACACCCTAAGTCTCCCTCATGTTTAGCAAAGATGTGATTATACCTCCCCAACAACTCTTTTGCCTGTTTTTCCTCTACAGGTGAACGTCCTTGCCAGTGTACAGTTGCAATGGTTTCAGAGATGGTAACATTAAGATTCAAGATGCAAGATTCAAGATCTTAATTGTCATGTGCACAACAATTACATAGTCGTTGGCAATGAAACTCTTAAATCTCAGGCTGCCTCTAACAATGCTCAAAAAAATATGTATAAAGAAAATCACTCAAGTAAAAGGAGAATTTAAGACGTAAGATATAAAATAGTGCAAAAGTTCCAAATATAGGAATATAGTATATAAAATAAAATATAACACAATAACATAAAATATAAAAATATAGAATAGAATATAAATATAAATATAATACAAATAGAAATACTGTGAAGGCAGAAGTGATAAAATAGGTTATGGACAGGATATTAGACGGTCATTGCACTAATAAATATATACACTGTGACGGTTTAACAAGTGTAAATTGGACACAGCAAAATTATTTTGTGGGTCTTTTATTCCCCGACTGCACTCAGTAAACCACAGCTTTAATACTGTAATTTTGGGAGTTTAAATTAATCACAGTGATGATAAACAGAATAGTTATTTTCCCCTTCTGCACTCAATTAACAACATCAATCAAAACCAATAAGGAAACAGTTATGTCTCCTATGAACAACCTTTCCCGAGACAAAGGTGCAGTAAACAGACTCTAGTTCACTACCTCCTGCAGACAACTCAACCAAAGAAACTCATTATACATGAAATAGCTATACGTTCTTAAATGAGCTCAAAATACATTTTTCAGAAGAAAGTCATGAACTTACTCTCTCTCTCCAGTGTGCAGCTAAGACACACACACCTGGAACTCAACACGGCACTCTATCTCCCCTCTAAATTAGGCAGAAGCATACAAAATGAACGCAGTTTATTGACATAGTCAGCATGCACCACTATGATATGATTTTATTAGTGTACTTTATCACCACTTACGCTGCCCCGCAATTCAGTGGTGCCCTCAGTGTGGTGGGGAAATCACACACTTAACCCATTTTACCGATTTACAAGAATCGTCAAAAATACAAATTATCATTCATCAACCTTAGTCTGCTAGCTTAATTATACTCTCATCTACTAATGCTGGTAGCCATTTATGTATTTTATCAATGTTTATAGGGATATTTTTCCTTTACATGGGCAAAAATACACACCTAGGTCGTCATTCATTTCCCAGTACGGCCACTTCCTGGTGCGTAACACCTTAAGGGAGTTCCGCACTCTTGTGCAATCTAAACTTAAATTGCTCTTAAAGTGACAGTGACCCCCAATGAAAAGAAACAACTATTACAGTACTAATTCCACAGCAAATCATGCCACGCTATGTAAACAGCCCAAAAACACTCTCCACCCATTGTTCACCTGGCTATATTCTCCCCTGCTTTTTTTTAAGTCAACATCCTCTGTGACTTCTTACTCATCTATCATTCCCTTAAGTTTTGAAGAATAGAGAACCACACCTGCTAACACCTGAGTGAACACATCTGACATTCCATTCCTTTCTCTTCCTTGGAGCAGGTACGGGCCTCACCTCTGGTTCATCAGCGGGTATGCCGATACTCTCCAACTTGGGATCAGGGCAGGGCAATGGTTCCGCCTCCGGGTCATCATCAGGTATGTCACTCATCTCCTGCCCAAGTGCACTCACTCTTCATCACGCTCTCAGCCACATCACCCGGATGGGTCCCTGACTCGTCAGTCATCACATTCAAATTCTCAGGTTCCAGAGTTGCCACTTGCTCAGTTGCTGGATAGCTGACTTCCTCCGCCAGCACAAACTCGGGATCCGTGAACTCAGTCTCTGACTCCAGACTCAAGGTAGGCTCGTCCATCGGGGAGGCTGCATTACAACGGGCCCCACACATGGCTGCAGGTTGGACCTATGCATCCTCTTCACCAGCCCTCCCTCCAGCGGTTCCACTGCGTACGTAGCCCCTTGGACATCAACAACCTTGTACACAGGCATCCTGGATCTTGTTCCTTCCTGGTGGCTGATAGTGGGACTAATTGTCCCACATCAACTGGTGGACAACATACCCTCTCCTGTTGCTGGGCTACTCTTTCGCAGCTTTCCGCTCAGCAAGCTCACTTGCCCTTACGTGTGCATCTTGGAGACGCTCCTGGTGTACGGCTAACCAGTCAGGCTTGTCATCTTTCACCTGCTCTTGGCATAACAGTGCATCAATTGGAAGGTGTGGGTCAACTCCAAACAGCAAGTAGTAGGGTGAATACCCCGTGGACAAGTGTGGTGTGACGTTATACACATGCACAAGCTCTGGCAGGTGTTCAGGCCAACGCTGCTTCTTCTCAGGGGTAAGAATGCACAAGATAATGTACTCGAATGTACTTGTAAGGTTCCACTGAACCTCCATCTGAAACTCCTAAGGCCATGATGAATTTCCTTGGCCTCATTAACTATTGCAGACCATGGATCCTTGACTGTCCCTATCATGACAAGATCTTAAGACAAGCTTATCTAAAAGATTCTCCTCAGACTGTTGTGTGGTCCACAGACATGGTGCACTCTTTCACAGCCTTAAAGGCAGCATTGTGCCATGCTCCCACGTTGGGTTTGCCAGACTACAAACTCCCTTTTCATCTGTATGTCTCCGAAGATGGAAACACATCTGCTGCTGTGTTAGCACAGGAACACGGGGGAGGGTATAGGCCTACTGCATATCTGTCTAGGATGCTCCCTGCTGTGGTGCAAGGCATGCCGGTGTGCTTAAGAGCTGTGGCTGCTTGTGCAATGATGGTGCAGGATGTTCATAGAAGCTCGCTCACTTCCACATAACTCAGCTCATGCTGCTGAATTGATAGCACTCATGAGAGCTTGCACAATAATGGCTGGAGGAATTGTGACTATTTATACTGACTCACGTGACGCATTTGGTGTAGCTTATGATTTTAGTCAACATTGGCAATTAAGGTTTTATTTCTGCTGATGGCAAACTTATTTCGCACAGTTCCTTGGTGACTGACCTCCTACATGCAGTAATATTACTGTCAAAACTTGCTATTGTTAAAACCAACGGTCACTGCACTTCAGGCAGTGAGGAGGCTCAAGGAAATGCTCAAGCTATTGGCACTCTAAAGGTGTCCAGACTCCCTCAGAAGAAAGTTTGCTACGTTGTTCAGAATACATACGTTGTCAAAAGACAGTAGATGTTAACTTTGAGCTTCTTTTCATTAAAGTACTAAAGAACTTTTCATTTTGTGTGGATTTTGGCGGTCCCTGTGGACAAAGGCGGTAGTGTTTCACCTAACGTTAGGTTACATGTTCCTTCTGTTTCACTCCCCGCTGCAAGGAGACTACTTCTCCGGGAGGAGAGCGGGCGGCAGCTACAGAGACGGACCTTCAGTTAACGGCTGAAGCAACTCGAATTCATTCAGAGTAAACCCCTGCACCGCTTTGTATGATATCGAAGAAAACCCTGACTTGGTGGCAGGCATTAAGAATATTTTGAATTCTTGTTTGCTTATGTAGGTCATATAGAGGCATCGGAATTAAATTGAGACTGTTTCATAACCACTTAAAAACCCATTTCCAAGTTGTCTTTTATAGCTAAAATATTAGAAAAAGTGGTTTCTAAGAAACTCATATGCATATCAAGTTTGAGTATGGCTTCCGCCGACTGCACTCAACAGAAACAGCCCTTCCCAGAGTTTGAAATAATATCCTAATGCGTGGTGATAAAGGAGAGTCTTCTATATTGGTACTGTTGGATCTCAGTGCAGCATTTGACACTGGATCACAGTATCCTAATTGACAGACTGAGGCAGTGGGTGGGTATCCCTGGGTCAGCTCTGCAGTGGTTCTCCTCCTACCTCTCCAATAGGAGTTTCTCTGCCTCTTCTTCTGCAAATCTGTTTTGTGGTGTTCCAAGATTCGGTCCTTGGACCGATTCTGTTTGCCTTGTATATGCTTCCCCTTGGACAGATAATGAGACATTTAAATGGTACCTCTTATCACTGCTCTGTGGATGATCAACTTTATATCTCATTTAAGCCTCAAAACATGGCTAAATTGTCAGTTTTAAATAACTGCCCAGACTCTATAAAGAACTGGATGGCAGATAATTTCTTACAGCTCAATGCTAACAAAACGGAAGTTCTTATCTCAGCTCCTCCCAGTCTTGTCCAGTCAAAATAATGGATGATCTTGGGTGTCTTACCTCTTCTGTTAAATCCATAAGAAACCTAGGTGTCACCATAGATCAGGCTCTAACTCTGGACCAACATGTCAAGTGTCGTTCCTGTTTTTTTAAACTCAGGTCCATTGTGTCTCGAGCTGAGATGGAAATGTTAATGCTTTTATCTCGTCCGTCTTGACTATTGTGACTCCCTCTTCACTTACCTCAGCAAAACATCCCTGGATTGTTTACAAGTGATCCAAAATGCTGCTGCTAAGCCTTTGACCAGGTCCTCCAAAAGGTCTCATGTGACCCCGATCTTGATTTGTCTTCACTGGCTCCCCATCAAATTCAGAATTCAATTCAAGGTTGTTGTGATCACATATAGAGCCTTGCATGGTAGAGCTGCATGATTAATCTAATCGCAAACGCAATGTCAGCCTGTGCGATTATATATTTAAAAGGCTGCGATGGTGTGTCTGTGAACGTGACAACCTATTCTCTGTTTGTGTGCAGTCTGCTCATTATCTACACCTATAATAAAGAGATGACCGGTCAGTCTCTGTTTAGGCAGTGAAGCGTGTGCAGTGTATGGTCATGTGACTATCCGGTGTGCCGACCAGACCAAATGGATGCCAACGAGCCAGCTGACGGCACCGAACTGGTGGCCAAAAAAATAACTCTGTTATATGGCGATATTTTGGATTCAAGCCCAGCGACACTGAGCAGAAAGAGGTACTGAATAAAACATGCAAGTCGCTATATCACGCGGCAACACATAGCCGGACTGCCCATCGGGAGTGCCTAGAGTTTTCCTGGTGGGCCGCTTGACAACACAAAATCTACAGATTTTTGAATAACCCCAGCCCCCGCTTAAATAAACATAACCAAGTGCTGTGTGGCTAACTGGTCTGGGCCCTTCCCCACCTCTGTTAAGTGTTATTTGGATAAAGAGTGGAGCAAGATGGACAAACAAAAAGAGAAAAAATGTAAAGGTGGTAGTGAAAAGCTGAGAGAGAAGAGGTTTAAGTCCAAATGTTTTAAAATAACAAATTATTCATTTGGCGCCTTTACTAGTCAGTCATATCAGCCTTGTGAGCCTGAAGCCACTGGGAGCAGAGAGAGCAGCCCAGTGAGCCCAGTTCAACTGTTAGTCAAGGTTTAGCACCTGAAGCAGGCAGACAATGGGGATAAGCAGGGTTTGGGTTTGGCTAGCTGGCTGTTTAGCTCTATCGGGTGTCTTACTGAAACATGTTCAACTTTTCATAAAGTCGATGCGCCTGTCAATGTCACTTCGTGAACCGACCAATCACAGCCCGGATGGGGCGGGACATAAAAAAAAAAGAGGGACATAAAAAAAATTGTTATGCATGAATGGATATTGATTATTGACAAGTTAGTACTTAGCATTAACACATTAGAGACTAACCACCAATGTAGACCATTTTTCTTCCACAAGGATTTAATGAAGGAACAGAACCTACAAAAATGATAAATGTTGGTTGTAGGACTGTGCCATATCATATCGTTCACGATAATACTAGTATAAACTTGTACACGAAAAAAAAAGTGTCATATCATGATATCAGCGATATAGCACAGGGTTCAATGTTAATGTTTTTTGTTACTTGCCTGATTGGGCAAGTGGGTCAGAAAGTCAGTTTTTACTTGCCCCAATACAAATTTATTTTATTTATAGTGGTTATCAAATAACAACAAAGACTAAACTTAATTGTCATGTTTAGGATTGGGATTTTTTTTTTATAAACAGGCTCTATTTTGATGCTTTTTTATGCACTGCATAATGTTGAGGGTCCTCCCTCAAGAAAATTGTAAGTTTTTTTTTACATAAACTATGCAATTTCACATCATTTTGGACCATTATCATAACGCCCAAAAAGCTTAAAGACAAAACTTGCTATAGTTAATAATAATAGTCTGTAGACTAAACACTCACATGTTATGGATTCACAGAAAATTAACAGGCATAGTACATAAGCCACAGTCTTCTTATTCACTAACTACCCAGCTATTTGGCACTCAGTGTGATGAACATGGTTTTATCAGTGCTTATCATTGCGCATTAGTAAACAACCAGTTCCGCCCCGGCATTCTAACAGAATGACTGCTAGATGATTTGCTCTCATCTGCGATATTAAGTACTGCTTTCTACTTGTAGGGATACTAGTATACTTTCAACTAATTTATTTCCCATTCAGAGCGATTTACACCGTTTTACCAGTGCCTACAGTGGTCGGTTTAAGCCAACTTTTGGCTGGCCTGTTGACAAAAGTTCACTCATCGAGAGGGCTTGGCTGCCTCACTGTGGTGAATTGTGCTAGCTAGCTAGCTCAATAGCTAACAGTCACAATCTTTGAAATGATAGATAAATATGCCCTTTGTTTTCTTAGACACTGTACATTGGCTGGGAAAAGGTGAGAGAGGGAGGAAGATAGCGTAGATGACAATGTTTGTTATGTTTGTCTACTGACCGACATTTATCTTTGGCGATTCTAGCCGACTGTGACAGGTATCAGACGGACCGTCATTATTTTTACGTTCATATGGCTCAGGCGGCTCGCAAAAACGCAAGTGAGTTGCTAGATTTACTAGCCCGACGTGGCATTTTGCTTGCCCCGGGCAATCGAGCAATCCTTATTGTTGAGCCCTGTAGCAGCGTGATGACGATATAGCAGCGTGATGGCGTGTTGATGCATTTGCATACAGCCTTCTCTCACCACAAGAACAAACATGGCTGAAAGCCAGAAAAGCGCATCAGCCTCTGTCGTGGCGACGCAGACCATAACAACTGTGATTGGTCCGCTTGGTAGTAAGCTAACCCCCTTCGCTGCACCCAGCAGCTGGGAATAGAAGAAACGGGAAACTTCTATTGGTCTTGAAGAGCTGCAGCATTTATTTATGTGCAAACTGTATCCCCCCCTGTATATTCACTAGCTCCTGATAACTTAACCACTAAACTTTCCTCTCCTACGCTCGCTTCACTCGTCCGATAGTCCATGGTTCGCTCACACCGCATTCACCGTCACACTCTCTCCCTCACTCGACTACACACTCATTATGCCCACACACACACGCACTGACTATTCTCCAAATGAGCTACGATACTTTTACAACATGTTGTTCAACATTTATTAGCTCCACATGAGCCGCTCAGTTTCAGTCCATTATTGTTGTTAAGGTACACGAAGAAACCGAAAGAAACTTAGCACAGAAGCCCCACCGCCAACTAGCGTTTTGGCGGTGTAATTGCAGAGCGACGCAGACACACCAGCGCACAAGTATAAATGCTCACAACGGCGTAGGCCACATGCGTAGGCTACGGCATAAGCTCTGCATAGATTCAACACAGTAGCATAAATCAGCCTTTGGCTGAATAGTCCCTAAAAGTAAACGGGAGCTACGTCGGTCGTCTGGAAGTGGTGTGGTGTCTGCTGCTGCCACCTTGAGGCAACAGATGCACGAATTACATATTAGTCACAGTCATCAATATGACAGTACTGCACTGGCAAAGAAGGACTGAAAAACTGTCAAAGCAAGCGTTACTTCTTTGAAATCTGCAATGGAAAACTAAAAATACTTACTAAAAATATAAAAATAGCAACATTGCACAAATAGCGTGGGGGGAGGAAATGCAATGCAAAAAAGACATTTCAAAAACTCTTGTGGTAAATATTTTCTTGTTTGATCGTATTACTACATGAGTGATCAGGTTTATATGAAATATTTCCCACACTATATGTCTTCCCCTCTGTCTAATACATTCCTTGCCCTTGTCCTTGCCCTACTTTTATGTTTACATTCTGACTTATGTTGTCACTTTGCAGTTTGCACTACTAAATGCTTTTGCAATCACCAATGAAACATTGTTAATAATTTTTTTTCATACTGTCTTGAATATTGTTAATGCAAATTACCCTGAAATATTGTGATATTGTGTTGTCCAATTAGAATTAATATTATACGAGTGGTATATAGTATACTATTATATGAACTTATATTAATATACCAACATTATATAATTAATATATTATTATTATTATACTAACATTATTCTATCCTATTAATATTATGCTTTTTATTTAATATTATAATATTATATTAATATACTCATTATACAAATTACTCAAAAAGTCAAAAAGTCCAGGGCCATTTTTCATTCCTAGTCCATCCCTGTGGCAACACAACAAATTTGTGCCCTTTGTTTATTATATCTCAATCGCAATGTTGTCCACAATAATTGCAATATGACTTTTTCACCAAATCGTGCAGCAGTATTGCATGGTCAGGCACCTTCTTACATTAGAGATCTACTGAAGCACTACATTACCAGCAGGTCTCTGAGGTCTTCGATCCAGGCTTAAAACTAAAGGAGACTGTGCATTTGAGGTTGTGGCCCCTAAACTGTGAAACTCTCTCATTTGGACTTTAGATCTGTTCTGTAATTCTATTTCTATTTTTATTTGTGTTATTTCTATTTTATTTTGTTTTATGTCCGTATGTATGTTGGTTGCCTTATTTCATTTTTCATTTGCACTTTGTGCTCTTGAAAGGTGCTATATAATATAAGTTACTCACTTCCTTATTCACCACTGTAATAGGCTATGGCTCTATTTTTTTCACAAAAGCTCCTAGAAACAAATGTAGATTAATATGAAGGACAGTGGTTTGAACCATTTCGTTCAAATACTTTGTCCACAGACAGTAGACGTTCAATTTGAGCTTCTTTTAATAAGTTGATATTCACTACTATAGAAGGCTAAACTCTCATTTCTTCTCAAAGCTCCTAGAAACAAATGATTACATTAGAAATGTCAAGAATTGAATTAAAATGAAGGGCAGTGTAGTTTGAACCAATTCTTTCAAAGACTTTCACAACAGACAGTAGATATATTGAGGATGCACCAAACAATCCAAGTGTAGTTTTGTTGGCCTTGATGGTTTGAAAAATGCTGTGCTGTACCTTTGCAAGGGGTTACTCTGCTGCCACCCTCAGTTGTAATGTTGACTGTACTCTTTGATATCTTTGTACTGGAAAGGTCTAATATATTTCTAGATCGCAATTTGGATTTAATGCAAATTGTTGATCTGTTTTCCCTGTAGTTAAAAGCAGTAAACATAAAAATGGAAAGTGAATTTGTCCCAACTCAATTTTGATTTATTGTTTTGAAATTTCACAGGGTTGGGCAGGATGAGCCACTAGTCACGTGTTTCCTGAGTTGTAAAAGCTGTGTTTTATATGAACTGTAACAGTGAGGATCAGGTGCATATACAGTGCTCAAGATAATTACACACACTGTAATTATGTATTAGTTTCCTGGTTGGGTAAAGGGATTTGATAATGTAGATTTATTCATATATTCATGAGAAATTTGATAACTTGTCAAAAATAGGTGAATAGATCTACAACATTTTTGACCGATTTGTTTTCATGGCTACACCAGAAAACCGTAAAAATAGCTTAACAGCTTTTTCCTAAAACATGAATAATTCAATTCAATGATCACAATGGTTTCTTGTGGTTAGGGTAAAGATTCACTGCTTTAAGTTTAGCTTTGTAAACTTGGTACATTATACAGTATTCTTTGAGTCATGAACGGTAACATAACCTATGACCAATGAAGTGGACTGATTTAAAAAGTCTGCACTGCATTACCAGGCAACTGAAGCTATTTGACACAAGTAAAATCAGACACTTTGCTTACTGTGATTAATTACATACCTTGAGTTGTACAGTTCGGAAGAGTCCGAAAATAGCAAATAAACAAAAAAACTCAACCAGCAATATTACAGTATAATTTGGGAAATCATCATTAGTTGTGTGAAATATTGGTTAAAACCTGAATAATCACAAATACTGATGAATGTGTAATTTGTCACTCCCATGAATATGATCCACCACCAGTGACTATACCACACTGCAGAATTTCTTTTAGGAAAACCAGGTGAACCTCACGATTTTGTCGTTGCTACGTGGTAATTTCAGCCGATGAGACAGCACTTTTACCTAAAAGAAAATTCTGTAAATCAGCTGTAAGCAGTTGGCTTTACATCAGCTGATATTTGTAACGTAAGACATTCAATTCAAATAATCAAAATCTCTTTATTCAAATTATCAGAGCACTTTGAAGTTGTGTTCACAGAAACCTACATGGAATGCAGCAGAATCTCCTATACGTTTAAATACAAAATATAGTCTATTTAGTCAAAGTTACAAACTTTGACTAAATAGACGCATTTAGGTATTTTTCAAGGACAGTAAGCAGCTACAGTCTAACTGACAAAACAGTACCACTTTCATCACAAACTGAAAAACTGAATATTTAACTGGCAGAACACACAGTGTTTTGTCTTGATAGTAAAACTCCATGAGAAAAGAAAACTAATTGCAAAATTTGTCTTTTTACATAGTGCTACTCAAAGCAAATAGACAAGTGGCACATTGTTCAGCACCAATGCATTGCCAAAAGACAATTGAGCATCAATGTTAAACTATTCTATACGCTAACCACTTTATTATGACATTAACTAAAATGTGTGGTGATGATCAAGTAGTAACACAGACTCTTGTATTGTCAGACTTCAGACTTAAATATAACATGTTCTGTATGTCTGTGTGTTTAACTCCCGTTGTTTTGCAAGGAGTCTATAAGACTCTTGTTGTACTCTGCCACTTGTTGGGAGACGTTCTTGGAAACTGAGTCGTAGTCACTCTCCTGAGATTTAGAGGCGATGACTGATGCTGCAGTTAAGGAAAGATCACTGGTGTAACCAATGGGTGACTTTACAGGGGCAAATCACATATCTCACCGAACTGTTATCTTTGGAAGTGATGGGTGGTAACACTCCTCTAGTTGTTTTAAGAGATAAAGACGCAGATATCAGAAGGATACACTCTTTCATTACAAAGTTGTTCTGCTCCAAGTGTTGCCATTTCCTCTCAAGATTAGCCAGCTAAAACACAAAGCACACAAAGGAACAAAAAACACAAGATTAGCATGAGCAGAAGAAGAACATAAAATGGTTCAATTGCATTGCTTCCAGAGAAGATGGCGCTGGGGATGACTGCCTTGTCTTTCTCCTGTCTCCTCAACTTTGCTTTTCTTGTCTTATTTGTTTTATTTTGTTATTTATTTTGGACTTTTTCACAACATGCACACAGTCATCATACAATATGATAGAGAAAAACTTTTGCTCATCATATTGTTGGTGATGGTGGTCTAAACTTTCACAGACCACAAAAGAAAAAAACATCAGTGTTGAGATAATGTATGATGTAATGTATGACAATGCATCTCTCCCAGATGAACTACACGTAACCTTCTATGCACGCTTTGAGAACATCTTCCTGGCTAAGGAGGTACAAAAGGCCCAGCACCCCTGCACACTAGTCCTATCCAGGGTGGATGTGTGCAGATCCTTCTAAAGGATTAATCCACGCAAGGCACCTGGGCCTGATGGCATCCCTGGCCTAGCTCTCAAGGTGTGTGCAGATCAACAGGCAGATGTCTTTACAGACATTTTCAATCTCTCATTGCTCTAGTCTGTAGTCCCCATATGTTTCAAGAAGTCCACCCTTGTCCCTGTCCCCAAAAAGAACAAAGCCCTCTGCCTGAACGACTACCGCCCAGTAGCACACACCTCTACCATCATGAAGTGCTTTGAGCGTTTAGTCAAAATCTTCATCCCCTCCTCCCTCATGACTAACTGGACCCACTTCAGTCTGCACACAGGCCAAACATATCAACTGCCCTGACCCTCCACACTGCCCTCTCCCACCTGGACCGGAGGAATATGTGAGAATGCTGTTCATTGACTATACAGTAGTTAAGCATTCAGTACCATTGTGCCCTCCAACCTTGTCATCAACCTCGTCAGCATCTGGTCCTGCACCACCAGGGACAGCTTCATTCAGCTTGAGCACTGGAGCTTGTCACTATGACAATTTACTCGCACCACACTGATACACTTTACCTTTATATACAGTATATATACAGTATCAGGGATTTTCCTGCATACAGAATTAAGAGGTGGCCGCCTCTGTCAAATTTCGTGCCCCCTCCAGCTCTCGACAGAACTCTGACGGGCATAGTCGGACTGGCCATCGGGAGCACCGGTGGACCACTTGACCATTGGGGCCGATGCAACTCAAAATATACATATTTTTAATAAGCCCAGCCCCCGCTTAAATAAAAATAACCAAGTGCTGTGTGGCTGACTGACCCAGGCGAGTGGGCTCCCAGCCGACTGCGGTTGGGTATTACATCTGTCAGCCTCTCTCTCCCAGTCAATCACTTTCACCACCTCTGTTAAGTGTTATTTGGATAAAGAGTGGAGTGGAGCAAGATGGACAAACAAAAAGAGAAAACACCTAAAAGGTGGTGTTGAAAAGCTGAGAGAGAAAAGGTTGAAGTCTTGAGGCTGATGCAGCCAAACGTTTTAAAATAACAAATTATTCATTTGGTGCCGTTACCAGTCAGCCATCTCAGCCTTGTGAGCCTGAAGGCACTAGGAGCAGAGAGAGCAGCCCAGTGAGCCCAGTGAGACCAGTTCAACTGTCCAGGTTTAGCAGCTGAAGCGGTCAGACAGAAGACAACAGGGATAAGATGAGCAGGGTTTGGGTTTTGCTAGCTGGCTGTTTAGCTATATTGGGTGTCTTACTGAAACATGTTCAACTTTTCATAAAGTTGATCGTCGATGTCACTTCGTGAATCGACCAATCACAGCCTGGATGGGGTTGGACAAAAAAAAAGGTGACGTGCTGCAGCAAACTTTAGAAATGTTGAACTCATTGTTATGCATAAATGAATATTGATTATTGACAAGTTAGAGCATTAACACATTAGAAACTAACCACCAATGTAGGCCATTTTTCTTTCACAAGGATTTAATGAAGGAACAAAAAAGATAAAAATGATAAATATTGGTTGTGTATTTCTTAAACTGCTGTATTGTCCAGTTGGAATTAATATCATACTAGTGCTATATAGCATACTATTATATGAACTTAAACGAATATACTAACATTATATCATTAATATGTTATCATTACACTAACATTATACTATGATCTCTCAAGGAAATTGAATCGAACGCAACCGGACCAGGCTAGACTGGTTCGGACCAGTCTAGCCTGGTCAAACGAGCACGAACTGATGAAGCCTCTTGGATGAGAGGTGAAACGTCTTCACAGACAAAACCAAAAATCCAGTTGCGTTCGATTCAATTTCCTCGAGATAACTATGACCTGGATGAATGAGAATATTCACAGGCTTATTATACTATGATATTAACATTATACTTTTTATTAAATGTTATAATATTTTAAGAATATACTTACAGGTTGAGGATAGTGCATCTGCCCTTCTCCTCAGAGCAACACGTTCCCCTTGTTCTATTTTAAATCTATTTTACTAAAGTTATTGTTATAAATATTGTTCAGTAATCTTGTTTACATAAAGTGGTGTGCGTTGTGTGGGTGGTGGTGTATCGCTGGGGGGTTTTGGTAGTCTGAGTCAAAAAGTCCAGGGCCGTTTTCATTCCCAGTCCACCCCTGTTTATGTTGAATTTAATTTAATGTTGAGAAACCCCTTTATTTTTGTTTTATAAAATATGCTTTAATGTGATGATTGTCATTTTCTTCAATCCTATAGTTATTAGACTAAAATACATTGCTTGTACAAAGTGTTTGCTTGCGCCAGTGGAAGGCACGGTACACATGCACGTGTGTGTGCACACGATCAGGATGGTACCATCTCTGCCTCATTTTAAGCCAGGAAAAATCCTGAGTATACACACACACACACACACATATATATATGTACACAGTATATTTGTGCCTGCTTATTGATGTTTTTCCAAGCAAAGTGTAAAATACTCTCACCTGAGCGTGAGTCTCATTTTCTTGCAGTCTGGTCTTCAGAGCCTCATATTTCTGGTTCATTTCCTCCAACAGCTGTCTGAATGAATTACGACGCTGAGTCAGTGATATGCGGTCCTCCCATAGTCTCTGCAGCAGAGGAAAATACATTTGGTTAGCCTACAGTTTAGCTATCATTAGCAAAATAGATAGTAACACATAGTTTTGTGTTTAAATAATCAAAAAGATCCTCAGTGAGCTGATGGGGCTGATATTTTTAACTACACATAAATATACCTAGAAAAACACAGACAGCACCGTCAGGGGACTGCAAATAGCTGTGTATAGCAAACTTTCTCAATTTCTGATACTGTTGCGCATCTCTCCAGCACAGTCCTGTATTACCTTTTTCTTCTCCTCCGCTGTGTGCCTCAGGGTGTCCAGGTCTCGGTAGGTATGCAGCTCAGACTCCATGGTGCTGACGCGCTCCTTCACGGCGCTGAGCTCACCTGTGATCTTCCCCTCCAGCTGCTGCACCTTCTCCAGGTCCTGCTGCAGACGCTGGGACTCTGGGTGGTGGTTAATGGGGGTACAGAGTGATAGTTTGCGAGTTAGCATGTAGGTTTTTCAAAGAAGGTATACCTTACTGAGTGTGTGTGTGTTACTGACCGGTTGTAAGTCCCCTGGCAGTGCTCTCTGATTGGACCATCTCCGTCTCCTTGCTGACCAGCACCTCTTGCATGTTCCTCAGCTCACTGGCTGTCACTGTATCCACCTGACGTAGCCGCAACATGTGCTACACACACAATCACACACACACACACACACTTAGCCTTCTCTACCACACTTTCTTCCCCCCAGGTATTTTCCTACTACTCATCTCTCCACCCCTCCTTCTCTCTCCCTCCACCCTGCTATTTACTTCACCTTTCTTTTATCTCTCTCCCTGACTGTAATGTTTACATTCCTTCCTTCTTAGTATCATCCCTCCTCCTTTCTTTCCCCTTTCCCCTTCCTCCTCACCCTGCTGCAGTGTTCTAGGAGGGAGACGATGTTCTCCTGGCTCTGTGATAGCTTCTCCTGCTCCTGGGCCCTAGACTCCTCAAATGACTCCAGGTACCCTGAAACAAAGGAGGAAATGGATTACTGCCAGTTACTACTAGCTGCATATAATTATATTTAAACCAACATCTGGTCACGCAGACACATTAAAAACTCCTCTGTGCAGGTTTTAAAAACATTCTGACTTTGGCGACTCTTGATGTTTATTTCCATATATCTGTGTCAGCCTTCATTTTCCCATACCAAACCATTATTTAAAGTGGACATAAAACAATGCCAAACCCTGCAAATACATTGAAGGCAATTTTGCAGTTGTGATATGACAAGATATGAATTCTACAGAAGAGAATTAGTGCCACGTGTGAAAAATGTATTTGAATTCTGGGTTTAAAGGTGACATAATATGCTCATTTTGAGGTTCATACTTTTATTCTGGATGCCTACTAGAAAATGTTTTCATGCTTCAATGTTCAAAAAACACATTATTTTGTCATGCCCATTGCTGCAGCACTTCTATTCACCCTCTTCTTAAACGCTCCGTTTTAGTGCCTGTCTCTTTAAGGCCCCCCTTCCAAAAAGCCCAGTCTGCTCTGATTGGTCAGTTCCCACAGGCCTGAGCAGGCACCGCCCAGCAACTCCACACCTGTTCTGGGGTCTTCCGCATCAGCTCTGCCGGCATCTGGGAACCACTGTAACCGAGTTTAGCTGCACTTTTACCGCAAATATCTCTACAATAACTGCTTCTAAACCAAGAACTTCACAACCGCACTTGTTCGAGCAGGAATCTGATCCGAAATCTGCGAGAAATGAACAACATCACCAACCAAGATTACAGGTTTCCCTGATGTTTACTTCAGGTAAATACTGCTATTCACATGTCTCTGTCATTTAATGTTAGTGTAGTAATTTTGCATAAACTCCTTACACCATGACCATACACTCTGTTTTACATTGGTCTTTATAGGTACATTTGTAAGAAGTGGCCTACAGAGTCCAGTGAAGTAGAAAGCATTTATTGTGAAGATAACAGTAACGTGGGAGCATGTACATGTAACACAGTATGTAATGTAAATACTTACTGTAACTACTTGTCAGAATGCGGAGCACGATATGAAACAATGTGTGAAACATTAGTTAAGTAATTATTTCTGGTAAAAAGACACATCATAAACGTACGCAAGTAATCAAAGTAACAATATAGTGATGATCGTATGAAGTAACTCGCTTATGTACTTGAGAAACTGACATGTTTCAGAGTAACTTGGATTTTTTCACTTGAAAAGTTTTTACTTCCCAGACAATTATTGTCATTTATGCCATGAAATGTTTGCCAAAGCTGTAGATTATCTGTTTGATACCGTTTCAAAATGCTGTAGAGAATATTGTCTAATTTATATTGTGATCTGTCAACATCGTAATAAGGTTTGTCAAACAAATATCTTGTGTTGCATACAGTCACTATTTACTACCTGTAGTAAAGGATTACTAGAAAAAACTCTTTGACATTTTCATAGTCAGGATGTTGAATGGACCAGGTTTTTTGACCCTGCTACATGCATGGAATAAAATAAGTTTTTCATATCACCTGTTTAACCAGTGTAATGCCATAAAACCTTTGTGAAAGAACATGATATATTTCTCTAATACCACAGGACCCTTACTACCAAATTTAAAAATGACCAAAACACTCCTTAACATAAAACACTTTATTCACAGCCAATGAAATGGAAATATAAATTGTACATAAATAATGCACAAAGTAGCAAAGCCATAACTTTGATGAAAACTGTCCAGATGATGTCCTCCATTGTGGTAAAGGGTTTCTTGTATACTGAAGTTGTGTCAGCTGGTAATGTAGCTCTCAGGTCATAGTGGTCATCCTTATGCGTCTTCCTGTGGATATCGAGATTTTCCTGATGCTGCTGGACGCTGTGTTGTCGTCGCGTGACACCTGCCTAGCAATAACTCCCTCCTCTGATGGTTTCTCATACTGTGAGGAGAGTCCAGGTCCAGGAACACCTCATCAAGACAGAAGATAAGGATAAATTTGAAGATAAATTTGGTCTTGAATGAAGGAGCAGCACATATTTAACAGGGTGTATAGTGATCACAGGGTAATGTTGATTACAGTGTGACACGAGGAAACCAAAAAGGACAGAACAACATTTTTAATCCTGATTGACAGGACGCCATGTTAGCAACCTGTCAATCACAAGGTAGTCCCGCCCTAAAGCATACCCTGCTTTATCACCTATTTTACTCTAAATGGGACCATAATTTACTAAATGCACATCATGCTGTATTGAAGAAGACTTGAAACTAGCAATTGAGACCATAAACTCATTAGGAAACTGTTTACTAAGGTAATAGCCTAAATCAAGTGAGAAGTAGGCTCATTTTCTCATAGATTTGTATACAATCGGACTTCTTTTTGGAAACAGTGGAGTCGCCCCCTGCTGGCCATTAGAAAGAATGCAGGTTTAAGGCACTTCCACATTGGCTTCACTTTTCAGACCCAGAAGCTACATCCACTATTTTATACAGTCTATGGGTGTGAGCAGAGGAGCGAGTGAGCGGAGGAGAGAAGAGTTTAGCGGCGAAGTTATCAGGAGCTAGTGAATGTACAGTGAGAAGAGCTGCTGCATAAATAATAATATTTATGCAGCAGCTCTTCAAGTTTCCTGTTTCTTCTTTTCCCAGCTGCTGGGTGGAGCGAAGGGGTTAGCTTGCTACCAAGTGGACCAATCACAGTTGTTACGGTCTGCGTCGCCGCGACATTTACTTACATATCTGGGGAGGTGCACGTCAGGCTACGGCGTAGGGAACGTGGCTACGCCATACCCACAGCATAAGCTCTGTGTCGATTCAGCGCAGAAGTATAAATCAGGCTTTAGTGCTAATCAAAGTTACCAAGCAAAATAAATTTTCCGACATTCGGTGCAGTATGACCATTTGTTTTTCATGCGTGTACTTTAGGGCATGTCTATCAAGTAAATTATTATTATCAATATTACAAACTCCAATATTGCTCCAGCGTTTGGGCCTACAATAGACGCTAGCCACATTAACCGCGGATGCACGTCTATCACGTCTATCACGTCTATCACGTAAATTTAATTTAAATGTAGTAAATTCTGGAGACATCTACACTCATTTTGTCATTTTACTCTCATGTTATTTTAGCGTTGATAAGATGAAGTTCATAGACATTCAACTAACAAATTAATAACAGTAATGTTATTGTGGAGCAATCTGCAGCAAGTAACTTTCTAGAAAATTACACCTCAGCTGTTAGCGTTAGCTAGTGCTAACGGCCAAAGAAACACATAGCATCATTATTTGTTAAATACTCACATTTCCTCGTCTGCAGCTTTGCCACCGACAGCTGGTATTGTTCAGTCTTTTAGGAAAAGTTTTGTTGCCAGTCCTGTGTTGTACGTCACTGACCCAGGTTGAAAAAGCAGTCAGACACAAAGTGGTTAGCACACCATAACTTACAGGTTTTTTGCCGACTGTAGCTGGATGTTGCCGTCAAAAATAAACTTTATCCAGTCTGCTCTGCTGTCCTCTGAGGCTGGGTGCTGATGTAAGGATTTGAGCTGGTCTGTGCAGCCAACAATAGAGCAGCTCCTGTTCTTAGCTCTTAGCTTTGACGTAATGCTAGTGGGTCTGGTGCTTGCAGAAAAAAAATGGCGTGGCGCACCTTCACAAAGGTAGCCGTGGGTGGAGAGACTGAGATGGGGGGAGTGGTTATTCAAATGAGCCGCCTATCTACTTAAGAAGGGGAGCCAAATCAGAACGCCGTGTTGAATCCCATGTTTTCAGACCTAGGCAGCCCACAATGTGGTCAAATTTCACAGTTTGTGGGTTGGTAGACACTCCAAATACCCAAATGTAGGTGCACAAGCACTGAAAAGTTTTTCATAATATCAGTCAGAATTCTGAGAATAAATTCCTTTATTCTCAGAATTCTGAGGGTGCTTTCACACTTGTAGTTAAGTAGACTCTGTGTGATTATATACTGATATCAATATGCTGTAATTAGATATTGTCTCTCTTCTTGCTTTGCTATTATACCTACATAATTTCTGATAATTTCTCAGAGACCAACCCTAGGTTACACTAAATGAAAGCATCAATAGTCATACCCACAATATTGACACATTATTGATATCAGGTACTGAGTAAATAATACTATGATTTTTGATATTGTCGCAACCACCCAAGTCTATGCAGTTCTAGTTATATCAACTGTCAAATGTTCAACTCACGGTCAATTTCCTCCTCTTTCTTCTTCAGCTCCTTGTATTTCTGCTGACACTCCCCTTATGGACAGACAAAAAAAAACAGTTTGTTTAGTTTAGTCATACTGTTTGTGTATAGGAGTCTGCTAATATGTCCACGTAAAGGCACATTAAAAAATTATTAGTCAATTAGTTGATTGAGAGAAAATTACAACAATTTTGATAATCAAGTAACATTTTTTAAGGACACATCATGTCTCTTAAAAAGTCATTTTTAAAGCAAAAAATTCCCCCAAATCAATGGTTAGTGTCTCAAATGTAAATGTAAATTTGCTGGTACTATCGTTAGCCTTTTTACGACAGTAAATTGAATAACTTTGTGTTTTGGACTCTTGGTTGGACAGAGTAAATAATTCAAAGACTGTAGAGAAAAATGCATTACCTAATAGTTTTACTATTTTATCCTAATATTGTCTTTTCTGTTTCCTGATTAAGCTCCTGCATTTTTGTATGATATTAAGCTCTGTGCTGAGACAAACTATTTTACATTAATTAACAGACCACTGTGTAAACTCTTTGAACTACTCATCCAGGAAGTTAGCCCTGGGCCACAAGCAGATTGAATCAGGACATTCCGGACAGGCTAACTTTGTGTGCCTGATGTGCAAAGCACATTCGCACACTAATTGTTATTCCTCGGGCTTATTCTTCTTCTTCTTCTGTATGATTTTCGCCGGACTACACAGTGTTGCCAGCACATACGCAAAAAATACATCAAAATGTGCAGAATGATCGGGAATGGTGTGCTATGACTTTTCAGAAAGATTCGGCCAACGGAATGTTCGCAGCTAGAGTGAGTGACATCATCGTTAGAGTGGAGAGAGTGGAAATTGTGCGCGCAATTTTCACACCTCATACATAATTTATATATCAAACGTTAGGAAAATATGTGACGGTTGCAGAGATGTAGCTACGGAAGCAAACCGACTTACACTATTGTCTCGAGGAACCTCCAAGTAACAGGAACGCCAACCAACTGCCGCATTTACTCCCGTATTGACTGAGCCCAGAAAATTCGGAGGAAAACAGAGTGAACCAGTTTTCTAACCTGCTCAAGTGATCACATTTTTTAACCCCGCAAACATGAAATCTATATTAGTGTGTTCATGAGACTATTTTCTTTCTAGTAGTATCATCATTTTGTCGATACGGTGTACGGTATTGGCAGAGGAAGCGGGGGTTCGCAAGGTGCACCTCAACTAATCTCTGTGAAATCAGCTCTCTGAGCCAGCAGTTACCATCACCATGGCAACATTTGATGCAGCTGAGAACACACAGCTGATTGAGATGAGCTCATCAGTGCAGTTTGACACACTGTGATTGGCTAATTCAACTGTTTAACTCTGACTCAAATATTTATGCTGACCTTTCTCATTAAGTCATTTTTAAAGTCAGCCATCTTGTCTTCTTCAAGCAGGACAAAACAAACAGCAGTGTGTGTGTGGATGTGTGTGTTACTGTATGTCACTGTGTGTGTGTTAATGTGTGTGTATTACTGTGTCTCTGTGTGTTAATGTGTGTGTTAATGTGTGTGTGTTACTGTGTGTGTTTGTCTGTGTGTTACTGTCTGTGTGTGTGTGTAACTTGTGTATGTGTGTGTGTTATTTGTATGTGTCTCTGTGTTTGTATGTATCTTTGTTTGTGTGTGTGTGTGTTACTTGTGTGCGTGTGTGTGTGTGTCTGTTGTGTGTGCGTGTGTGTGTGTGTCTGTTGTGTGTGCGTGTGTGTGTTTGTTCCTTGTGTGTGTTATTTGTATGTCTCCATGTTTGCGTTTGGTTGTGTGTGTGTGTGTGTCACTGTGTGTGTCACTGTGTGTGTGTGTTACTGACTGTGTGTGTGTTACTGTGTGTGTGTGTGTTACATTGTGTGTTACTGTGTGTGTGTGTCCTATCTGTGTTACCTGTGTGTATGTGTGTGTTTGTTTGTGTGTGTTACATGTTTGTGTGTGTGTTGCTGTGTGTGTCACTGTGTGTGTGCTACTGTCTGTGTTACTGTGTGTGTGTTACTGTCTGGGTCTGTGTTACTGTGTGTGTGTTGCTGGGTTTGTGTTACTGCCTGTGTGTGTGTTACTGTGTGTGTGTTACTGTGTGTGTGCATTGCTGGGTTTGTGTTACTGTGTGTGTGTGTGTGTGTTGCTGGGTTTATGTTACTGTGTGTGTGTGTTGCTGGGTTTATGTTACTGTGTGTGTGTGTTGTTGGGTTTGTGTTACTGTGTGTGTGGCACCTCTATGGTACAGCTACTGCTTTTAATACTTGTACTGGTGATGTTAACACCCAGAATCAGACAACTGATTACTGAGATACGCACCAAGCACGAGGCACACATCGAAATTTCTTGATAAATTTTCTAGTTGACAATACAATCTGAGTTCTTTTCACCTTTGTTGTCACTCAGACCTCTTGATTAACCCAGCCCACAACCCATTGTTTTAGGAACAGTATAAATCCTTGTTCTGAATGTTGATCTACAGAAGAGATTTCTCTCCATGCTGCATGAAAGCTCATCATTCGGGATGTCCCAATTAAGTTTTTTGTGCCCCCGATCCCAATCCGAGTCTTTTAATACTGAGTATCTGCTGATACTGAGTTCCAATCCGATACTTCACTGCACTACTGCACACTTCAAGTACATTAAGTTATTCAAATCAATCCAATGTATATGCTTCACAGTTGAATAGCTCTGCAATGCATTAAGAAAAATATTGCCTGCATCTAAGCTGTTCTAAAATAATATGTTATAAAATAACAAACCTCACACACACATGGAGCTCAGCGGAGTGGAGAAGAGACGGAGAGTTGACGACGGCTGCACTTGTTGTGTTGCTGTGCATGAAAGCTTTGCGAGTAAAAACACCTGTGTGACAGCTGACGTAACACAAAGGATCGGGCTTAGGTTTGTGTTCAATAGAGCCGATACCAATCAGTTATAAAATGCCTTGATCAGCCTGATACCAATCTTTGAGATCGGATTGGGACATCCCTCCTCATTCTAACCATCTGTTTTCCTCTGAAGCTTAAGTTAAGATTATTTTCTTCAGTTTGGAACCTGAGTGAAGTTTTCTTCAACAAAAGATTTCTTCCACAAGACCAAGCAATTAATTGAGGAAATAAACATCAGATTAATCACTAATGACAAATGTCGTTAGTTTCAGCCCTCCATATATTCAAAAAAGAGATTGACAGTCTCTGATGCAGTTTACGCTGCACAGGCACAGACAGACAGATGTGAAACAAAATTTAGAGGCAAATTTTCAAAAGCATTAGGAATAAAAGCCATAATAATAATAATAATAATAATAATAATAATCATAGCCATCCAATATTACCCAGTGCTTCCTCTGAATCCTGCTCCAGCTGCCGGATTTCCTCTGTGATTTGTCCGGCCCTGTCCCTGATCTCTGTAAGCCTGAACACACACACAAACACAAATGCACACACATCATTACACACAAGTAAAATGAGTTTCAAATTTATAAGCGAGTAATTGTGATGTCAAAGGTCACAGGGTGGATGAGGCAAAAGTTGCATGAATATCAAACTCTTTATTTTGACATTTTATGCCACTTATTAACCTCCTTAACCTTCCAATTGGATCCGTTAATGACAGCCAACCACTTGAGCCATCAGAAATGTTTTGATAACTTCTGGCAAAAGCTGCACAGATGCTGCAAAACTGACTATGGTCTTACTTGATTTGATTTGGCTTCATCCAAGTAAATTTATAGAATAAAAACTGACATTCAAAGCTGTGTGTCACAGTGTCCACCGTCTGCTCAGCGTTTCATGCTTGCACTTCTAATTGAAGTAATAAATGAATCAAAATAAAATAAATATATAAATAAATAAAATTGACCTTAACCTAACAAGGCAGACACAGATTTTTTGTGTTTAACATGAACACGTACTGTCTTTCCATGCTGGCTATTTCCTGGTTGTCCTCCTTCACCTGGAAAACAAAACAGTTGCTTAATTTGTTTACTAACCTTAACTATTCAAATATTAAACAGCTCTATTGGCTAGGTATGTGTACACATATAAGGAATCTGACTCCGGTTTTCGTTGCTCTTGATGTACAGAAATAGAGATAAAAATACTGCTAAAAGCAAGGACAACAAAGATGGACAAAGGTAAACATAAACATTTAACAACTATGTACAGACATAAATATATACATATAAATATATATAAAACACAAAAAAAGGTTTACTCTGGTTGATTATCAAAACTGATACAGCACTTACTGACCATATTCAGTCTGAGGTTCTGTAGTCAATGTGTTGATGTTGCACTGCACTCATGTGTCAACACTAATTAAGCAAGTCAACTACCCTGAGAACCTCTGTTGTTAGTCTCTTTAGATTAAATAATACTGTCAGTTCACTTGATTTTATTCTAATTATGGTGTAATGACCTCAATTAAAACTTTGTTTAGTTTGAAAATTGTCTGCAGTAGTTTCTGCAGCTTTCAACTACATCTCACGGCCTTAACGAAAGATTGTGAAATTAAGATTAAATCAAGATTTTTATATTAGCCTAATACAACTTTGTTGTTGCATATTCTTCGGTTGTGAAGCTAACCTGTTTGAACAATTTCTCCCTTTCCTCCTGTGGGGCGCCCAGGCTCTTGTGCTCAGCCTCCATGTTGTCACGCTTTGCCTCCAGCACTGACAGAGTCTCATGAAGCCGAACCACTTCCTGCTTTATGTGTGAGTGGGCCAGCTCCTGCACACAGGAGAATGTGAGATAAAACAACATATATACAACTACTGCTAATACTACTGTTAGTACTAGAGCTAGAGATGTTACTACTGCTGCTACAGCACCTACCGCTGCACTACATAGCGGTGGAATGTCACTGAAAAGTTATTCTACTTTACAAGTGCATTTTCCTACGTCTTTCCCACTGTCTGTTCCTTCCTTCTCGCCTCTTTTCCACACTTCCACATCTTTTCCCTTCCCAGGGTATCTGCAGGTCTTGAAAAGTCTTAAAACACATTGATTTAGGTTTCCTCAAGAAAGGTCTTCATTTTAATTTACAAAGGTATTAAATATTTTTTCTAGTCAGTTTCTAGCCTCTAGGCAGTAACGTCAGTTATAAAATGCTTTTATATGTGATATTAGCAAAACCTGGCAGAAAAACCAGACCTCTAACCTTATGTAAAATTCATGAATTAAATGAACTGAATTAATTAGTTTTTTTTTTAATTGGTTAATCCATTCATCCATCCATTTTCTGCTGCTTATTCAGGTCCAGATCATTTTTAATGATTAATTAATGATAGTATTGGGAATGTCTGGTTTATACTGCCAGGAAGCCATGGCTTTCATTGATATCTTTCATACTTTGGCCGGTATGACCGTGTAACAGGCATTAAATTACATTATATGTGGTATTAAAAATGTCTTTAAAAGTGTTAAATTTAACTTGGTGAACCCTGCAGAAACCCTGCCTTCCTTCCATACATTTGCTGCAATCCATTGCAAGTCGCAAGTCGATAGTTCCGTGGGTATTCCTGACTTCCGATCTAAATGCGTCCCAGTGCATCTGCTCGTGAAAACATGGACGCCCGCAGCAAACTGATGTTTGTATGGCAAGTCTCTGAACTGCAAAAGCATCTACTGAGGACCTATATCAACACTACAGCAGCTGATTTAACAGGTTAGCACACTTTAACAGAGACGAGTGGAGTAGGCCTGTACCGCATGCTCGCAAAGACGTCTACCAGGCACAAATCAACTGACTGGCAATGGAAATGGCAACTCCAAAGTTGTTACAGCACGTTTCACAACACAAACACTATATATAGTGTAAATTTGATGTAAAGGTAATTCTGTTTACTGTTCACTGTGTGCGCTATCATGTTGCTGTGACGTCAGATGTGGTTATGTTGGCAAACTTGGGCTAGACGGATCTTGCCCAAGTTTCCGACTTGGAATTCCGACTTGAATGACTGTTCCTTTGCACTTTTCCATGTCAGAGGCCGTTTTTTCCGTCGGAGGCCGTTCCGAGTACAATGGATTGCCGCATTAAACCCTTCCTTTCACACAATCCCCCTCCTCTCTTTAATTCAACTCACTGCTTCGTAGTCCTCCTTCCTGGTTATCAGAATGTCCAGTTCGTCCTGGAGAACAGTTAGCTCCTGCAAAACAAAAAATGAATTATTAATCATTGTGATGACTCTGGATCATTCTCAAACCTGACGCCAACAAGTAAAATTGCCAGCAGAGTGAAGTACATTTAATACTACAATAGCACCATGGCAGTATTATATATATATTACACTAATGCTTAAGTACTTAAGGGGACAAGAGCAGAGCATCATAACAATATTAACTTAACACTACATTAATACCTGTAGCAGTTCCTCATTGGATGTTGTCATGGTGAAATACTTCTCTTGCTTTGCGGCTGCCATTGCCTGGACAACCTCGTCAGCAACCCGTCTTTCCTTCCTTATCTCTTCTTCAATCACCCTGATAGCCTCCTCTCTTCTGCATAGCAAACACAACAGTGGTAGAGTTTTTTGTTTGTTTGTTTCATTTTTCCTTTAGCTTAATTTGTTAACAGGAAGGGGGAGGGAGACATGACAATATCATAGGCCACATTCAAACCCAGGACAGATAAGATAGATAGATAAATAGATAAAGAAAGGATGCAGAGATGGAAGGGTGAAACAGATGTCAGATGGACAGGACAAATGTACAGTATATCACTGCTTCTTTGCTGCTGTCCTCCTTTCTTTCTCCTTTACCTCCTTGTCTGTTTCATTATGTCTAGCCTCTCTCATATATTACTGTAAATCCTTCTCCTTTGCTTTCTTTTCTCCATTCAGCCTTCAATTACTCCCTTTGACCAGGTTATGTAATTTGAAAAACAACTTTTAAAATACTTGTCATTAATCCAATTCATTAATTTTCTGTATTACTTAAATCTCTAAATGAGAGGTATTTCCAACAAAAGGCAGAAAGATACTTCTAACAAAAGAAAGAAAGAACGGAAGAAAGGAACATTGACTTCATGAATCATAAATATTTAGCTAGCTGAAACAGTCTTTAACAGCCTTCAGGTTTTACAACAAGGAACAAAGGTCATTTGCTGTGCTGGCTGCATCACGGTTCAAGTTCATCTAAGTGCCCATAGAAGTACAGGTAAGTGTCTTTGGTTATTATTCAGTAAAATAGAATAGTGACAGAGTAAGATTAAAGTCTGATATCACAAACACTACAGAAAAACAACAGTAAGGACACTGATGTTGTTGTACTGTATGCAGATTAAAGGTTATTCCGCTGACAAATATCTACATGGGTTCATAAAAGGAACAGGTGTGCTTGTTCTTCACTGAATTTCAGTTTCAATGTGTCTGTTTTCTCCAAAAGATATCTGAAAAATAAGAGACACTCCAGTGTAAGTGTACCATTGTAATTGATGACTGCATGATGTCCCTTAAAAAGAGACCTCACTGACTCAAAGATTTAATACTTAATACTGTACGCTCATGACGGTTTTACGCGGAAACTTGTTAAATGTACATAAAAGTATCAAATAATGTCCACCAAAAAAGGTTTTCATTAACACTTGAGTGCAACATTTTTTTATATCTTTTGGGGGAAACAAATAACACGATGGCCATAATTATCCAGATTAAGGTTAATAGTTTGAGAAGGAATGTTACACACAACCATGTCAACACCTGAATCAGTTATCCAAGTTTACATGGGATGTTTTATACTCAGGCTAGTGTCTAGGAGAATGTATGGTCTACAAGGTAATAGATAAAGAAAATTGAAGAACTTCAGGGGTATATCATTTTCACAAGGATGTGTTTACAGAGCCCTACTGTTTACAGTGATATATTCAAGATTCAAGATCTTTATTGTCATGTGCACAACAATTACATAGAACCAGTCGTTGGCAATGAAATTCTTAAATCTCAGTCTCCCTCCAACAATGCTCAGAAAATACGTATAAAAAAAATCACACAAGTAAAAGGAGAACCTAAGACATAAGATATAAAATAGTGCAAAGGTTCAAAATGTAAGAATAGAATATAGTATATATAAAGTAAAATATAACACAATAAAGTAAAATATAAAATAGAATATAAATAGAAATGTAATACTGTGGAAGGCAGGTTTGAGGAAGTCATAAAATGAATAAACTGGATAAACTGTAATGTAAACAGGTTACGGACAGGATATTAGACAGTCATTGTACTAATAAGTATAAATATATACACTGTGATGGTTAAACAGTGTAAATATATACGCATACTATGATGTATGCAGGTATAAATATATATAAATGGAGATGTAAACAATGTAATATATAATATATAAACGGGGATGTAAACAGGTCACGGGGATGTAAACAGGTAGTAAACAGTAAGTAATAGCAGTATGGGGAAAGTGACAACAGTAGTCTTATGGCCTGAGTGAAGCTGTCCCTGAGCCTGGTGGTGTGGGACCGGATGCGGTACCATCTGCCGGATGGCAGCAGGCAGAACAGTTTGTGGCTGGGGTGGTTGGGGTGGTTAGGGTCTGTAATGATCCTTCTTCCTACACCAAGTGGGTGTAGAGGACCTCCATGGATGGCAGCTCTGTTCTGGTGATGTGCTGAGTAGTTTTCACCACCCTTACGGTTGAGGGCGGTGCAACTGTCATACCAGGCGGTGATGCAGCCAGTCAGGATACTCTCTATGGTGCACCTGGAGTCCATGTTGTTGTTTTGCTGTCTTCATGATGGTGTTGGTGTGGTGAGTCCAGGTCCAGGTCTTTTATATTACTCTTTTGTTGGGCTTGTAGCAATAATGGCTTAAAGGACATTACAATCTGATAATTATGTAATTATGTAGAAGTAGAATGAACTTGACTTTGGCTATCAGAAACAATTGGAATTTATAGTAAATAACAGAATTTAACTTAAATTAAATTCACCTTGGGGCACCACCCTTGAAAAAGGGAAAAAGACAGCCAATTAACTAATTTAGTTTCATTCTAAAGCTTGCTACGGAGCTTTTGACTCGTGTACAGTGATCTTAGTACTACATACACACAAAACTACGTGATCAACCACATTTGCCATGGGCGCGGACCTATCCAGTCGCTTCACTAAATTTATGCTCTTAATGTTTATTTTACACGTTTTAGTTGTGCTTTTGTGAATACTACTGGACAATAACATATGACTTCAAGTCACTCACTAGGATACGAAAATGGTCAACTGACCACTCTTCAAACACTTCTCTCATCACCTGTGCTACCTGACCAGTGGAGATTCTCAAACGTAAACATCGAGGGAAGCGTGGAGGGGTTAAACATCAGCTGCGATCCCAGCCACACAGACCATCTCTGCCCAGTATCCTGCTCTCCAATGTCTAGGCGTTAGATAATAAACTGGACGACCTCCGTGCCCGTATCAGTTTCCAACGAGATATCAGGAACTGCAATATCCTTTGTTTCATCAAAACTTGGCTAAATCCTGGAATACCGGACAACGCTATTCAACCCGGTGACTCTTTTTCTGTGTATCAATTTGATAGGACAGAGGCCTCCGGCAAGAAAAAAAGTCGTGTGCTTTATGGTGAATAAGGATTGGTGTGAGAGTGGTAATATCTACCAACCACCCAGTCACTTTTTTGTCAGCTGCCTAGGTCTGAAAACATGGGATTCAGCACACCGTTCAAGTTTTGGTCGAATTTTTACAGAGATAGTAGACACATTTGAATAATCCCTCCCCCCATCTGATTCTCTCCACCCATGGCTTAAGAATTACGTTTGCGAAGGTGCGCCATTGTTTTTCGCAAGCACTGGACCCACTAGCATTGTGTTAAAGTCAAGAGCTGAGAACGGGAGCTGCTCTATTGTTGGCAGCACAGACCAGCTCAAATCCTTACATCAGCCCCCAGCCTCAGAGGACAGCAGAGCTGACTGGAAAAAGTTTATTTTTAACGGCAACGTCCAGCTACAGTCGGCAAAAACCTGTACGGTGTGCTAACCACTTTGTGTCTGACTGCTTTCCAAACTGGGTCAGTACAACGTAGGACTGGCAACAACTTTTCCTAAAAGACTGAACAATACCAACTGTCCGTGGTGTTACTTTTATTAGCCCTAAGCCACTAGCTTGCTCATACAGCAGTAGTGGCCCACTGTACAGTGTGTGTGTAAAGTCACACCAAGGCTAATACAACCGGTGCGATTCTCAGAAGTACTTTGTGTTACAGCAGTACTAGTATTAGTGACGTACTAATGCAGCTCCATTGCAGTTTCAGTGTAACATACATATAGAAATACTGCCAATAGCCCCGGTTCTCTCCTGCTGCGGCCATATAGTCTTGCATTGCCTTACCAACAACACCAAACCTCATTTGGAAAATGTCAATTTTTGCATCAGGAACTTGTACTGAATTTACAAGCTTTTGGCATGTCCCTACGCAAGGTACATTCGAAGTCAAATGTACTGGTTAATCAATTTCTTCCCCCACACCTGATAAAAAGATTTGCTAGCATTTTTTGCACCGTTTGTAGCTGTTGCCATAACTACAAATATGAGATGAATGGCTGCCAGACCAACCCACCACAGAGATGAATAAAAGTTATTGCTTTGCTACTTTGTGCATTATTTATGTACAATTTATATTTCCATTTCATTGGCTGTGAATAAAGTATTTTATTTTTAAGGAGGGTTTTGGTCATTTTTAAATTTAGTACTAAGGGTCCTGTGGTATTAGAGAAATATATCATGTTCTTTCACAAAGGGTTTATGTCATTACACTGTTTAAACAGGTGATATGAAAAACTTATTTTATTCCATGCATGTAGCAGCGTCAAAAAACCCAGTCCATTCAACATCCTGACTATGAAAATGTCAAAGAGTTTGACAAACTTTATTACGATGTTGACAGATCACAATATAAATTAGACAATATTCTCAACAGCATTTTGAAAGGGTATCAAACAGATAATCTGCAGCTTTGGCAAACATTTCATGGCATAAATGACAATAACTGTCTGAGAAGTAAAAACTTTTCAAGTGAAAAAAATCCAAGTTACTCTGAAACATGGATACGGTACAGTCCGCACAGTAGCTGCAGATACTTACTGAGCAGTTTCTCAAGTACATAAGCGAGTTACTTTATACGATCATCACTATATTGTTACTTTGATTACTGTTGTAGGTTTATGTGGTATCTTTTTACCAGAAATAATTACTTACTAATGCTTCACACATTGTTTCATATCGTACTCCACATCCTGACAATTAGTTACAGTAAGTATTTACATTACATACTGTGTTACATGTACATGCTCCCACGTTACTGTTATCTTCACAATAAATGCTTTCTACTTCACTGGACTCTGTAGACAGAGGAGGGTGAATATAGGTGTTGCAGCATTAGACGGTAAGAGAAAAATAACATGTTTTTTGAACATTGAAGCATGAAAACATTTTCTAGTTGGCACCCAAAAAGTATGAAAAGTATGAACCTGAAAATTGGCATAATATGTCACCTTTAAAATACTATCCCGTTCCTGCTCACCCAATCTGGAATTACTGACGATCAAATGCAGAACGCACTTTCTACCAAGGGAATTCACATCTGTCATTATCACAGCGGTCTACATCTCACCACAGGAGAGTACAGAAGCTGCCCTGTCGGATCTTTGCAAAGACTTGAACTGCTCACAGACTGGCAATCCTGATACTGCGCTCATTGTTGCTGGAGACATCAATCAGACTAACCTTAAGAAGATTATGCCTAAATTTCACCACCTTTGACTGCGCCACAAGGGGAATAAACTCTCTGGATCACTGCTACACAGCTACAGAGCGGAATCGCTACCTGCATTCAGGAAGAGTGACCACGCCTATCACTCTTTCTGAGCATGACGTTAGGAGGGCTTTCAAGCATGTGAATACCAGGAAAGCAGCATGACCAGACAGTGTCAGTGGGCAGGTCCTCTGTGGTGATGAAGTGCTTTGAGCGGCTGGTCAAGGACTACATCTGCTCCTCATTGCTCAGCACACTGGACCCACTACAGTTTGCCTACCGTCCCAACCAATAAACAGAAGACGCCATAGCACACATCCTCCTCACCGCCCTATCCCATCTTGACAAGAGAGGGAGCTATGTGAGATTGCCGTTCATTGACTACAGTTCAACATTTTAACACCATAGTCCCCTCCAAGCTCGTCATAAAGTTCAAGGACCTTGGATTAAACAAGTGGGCGCAAGTGGGTCCTTAACATTGGAGCACCCCAGGGCTGCATTTTGAGCCCCCTGCTGGACTCCTTGTACACACACAACTGTATAGCCACTTTCGACTCCAACACCATCAAGTTTGCTGACGACACAGCTGTGGTTGGCCTGATTACTGATAACAATGAAAAGGCCTACCTGAACGAGGTTGTTGTCCTGACACCAGCGGGTCAGGCCCTCTACTTTGGGACTTTGCAGACTTTGGGAAGAAGCAGAGGAGGAACTACAACCCCCTTAACATTAACGGGTCCTCAGTGGAGAGGGTGGACAAGTTCAAATACCTTGGTGTCCACATCACCGAGGGCCTGACGTGGGCACTGCATACTGGCTCTGTGGTGAGAAAGGCGGGGCAGAGACTGTTTCACCTCAGATGCATGAGAAAATTCCGGATTGGGCTCGTCAGTTGCTGAATGATACCGAATACTTTTATGAATAAAAATGTGTAACTGGTAAACGGTGTTCTAAATGGCAATCACATGCAACATCTGATCCACAAACATTTGTCTATATGTCTGTATATATCCATACGTGCACACGTATGCATATCAAATAAATGAGTAAATTACAGTACTCAATACATAATAGGGTTCCCTGGATCACAGAAATGTCCTTTCTTTCTCTCCCCTGAGAGAGATGAAAACAGATGCACACGCCCTGTGTGTGAGTGAGGGTCAAAATGACAAATCATCATCAATCATCATCCAATGTTCCTTATATCTCTGCTTAATAGCTGGAGAGGAGGAGGGGGAAAGAGAGCGCACACACACACACA
>NTHP01000528.1:290560-326862 GCA_003416845.1 Oplegnathus fasciatus
CCACCCCGCACACACACACACACACACACACACACACACACACACACACACACACACTTTAACTCCTGGATACACATAAACACACAACGTAAAGTAAAATTGTGTTGTTAGGATATTTGTGAATTTGAATTGATTAGACAAAATGAATTTGTTCTCTACTGCATAGATTTCTTCTACTTTGTATTATTTACCGCTGCTGTTAATAAATATTTAAATACACACAGTTTTTCTCTTGCTAGGTTTTTTCAGTTTAGTTTTCATCTTTTCAGTTAATCTTCTACACCCTGCACCACTTTATTATATGCAATAAGAAGCTACTCTTTTTATGTCTTTGTCTTAATCGGTTGCATGTTTTCATACAAAAGGAGCTTTACACACCTCATCAGAGCTGAATATTTGATGACTGTAGTGTTATACATTTTATGTTGTCTTGATTTGGGTGTTTACAGTGGTCATTTAAAAGGGTTGTAAATCTAGTTCTTCAAGTAAAATAAAATGTAATTTCCCAATAATAAAATTGTGGCTAGTGAAAATTCTGAGTGGCTAGTAACTTTGGAAAACCACTAGCCACAGTGGCTGGTGAGCAAAAAAGTTAATGTCAAGCCCTGTATACAATACAGTAGAATGCCACCCGCCAAAGTGGCTAGTAAGAGTGACTGCGTTACACGCCACTGCCGAATTCTACCCGCATTTGGCAGGTGGGTGGGTGCTAATGTCAAGCCGTGACAACATGAGCTTGACTAACCTGGCTAACCGGGCTAAGCTGACTAGCATGCTACAGCTGATAGACAACTGGTTCACTGCCAAAACTTTCTGCGAGTAAATAGACATAGACGTAAATAGACTATTTGACCGAACCAAACGTCCTGTACTGAACAGTTCTGGACGAATACATGTACCGTTACACCCCTAGTGTAAAGTAATACCAATAAAGGCTCAACATTTATGCAACAATTTAGTTGGTAATAGGATTACTAGCAGTAGCATATGTTACCTAAGAAGGCCCAAGTAGTAGGACTTATCCAGAATCTGTCTCTGAGGACCTTTTGGGGATGGAAGAAGGAAGGAGGTGGTAGAGAGGAAGAGAGAGAGACTTTTAATGATGTAATGTCTGTTTTAACATGGCTCACAGTAGCTCAAAGTGTCTGCCCTAGCAACCCATAAAAATACAAATCTATCGATATGGAAAGAGGGGGCTCATGTCACTTCAAACCTTTCATGCCAGTCTTCATCCCACTGAGCCCCTGTTGGGTCACAGGCCTGTCAGTCACTTTGATCTGTGCTGACAATACCACGGGGGTAGCGATGGGGATGCTGCCCCTCATACCAGGATGACCACTTGTACCTGGAACCATCTGGATTGAAAATGAAAGAATAAAACTCCAGAAAACTGTGTTTCTACTAGGTTATTTGTAAAAAATATTAGCATGAAAAGTTGAGGCTAGTTACCAACACTGCAAAATCTAAAGTCAGTCCCATATGCTAACTGTGGATGAAATACTGCCTTAGTAAATCTGGTAAATCAGGAGCAAAGAGTTTTCAGATTTGATAAAAGGTCACCTTTTCAGAGAGCCAAGTCAGCCAGTCAGTCAGTTATGAGAAAGGAGAGGCTGGGTTTCATGTTTCCCACAATGACAAACAATGATCACTTGATACTGTTAAAAAAACTTGTATTTGTGGCATGCTACAGAGTCAGGTCAAATAGAGATGAGAGAAAAATTAAGCTGCAATAAACACTCCTGTATGTGAAAACTGTATTCTTTTCCTCTCAAGGCAGTGCCTTTCCTACACTTAAAAACTGTATAGGAACTTATGTACTTATCATAAGTTTGTACGCAATGATTTAAAACTGAACTAAGTTGAACAAAATTCACTCATAAATTCTGTTTTACAATCACCTTTCTGAGACGTTCTGTGGACAAGCACAGATTCCAATGATTCAACCATGGTGAATTTGTTCTTACGTCTGTTGTTTGCCAAAACACTTCGACCCAAGATATGAAAATGGTTATCAGAGGCCAGGGCACTGAAAGTTAGTTTTGGGCTTTTGTACCTTTGCTATTCTAGTTGATCTGTTGCTGTGACTTTAGCAGAGTAATAGTAATGTAGTAATGTAGCAGTTGATTTACCCCAGTTGAGACTCTATTAGCTGTAGGAGGAGGTCGGACAGCCGTTGGGGGTCTTCCAGTGCCAGGAACCACAGATCCACTGCGACTCACTGTGCGGCCCATGCTCGAGGGAGGACGCTGGCTCGCCATGATGCCTAAAGTGGACATATTCAGTAACAATAACAAGTAACAAATCAAACATTTGGAGCTGATGGGTGAAAACATATTCATACAAGCTAGTGGTGCTGCTATAGCTCAGCGCTTGTCAGTATGTTTGCTTGGTGACAGCAGCCAAGAGCACAGTGAAGCTTCCTTGTGACATGACATTGGCTGGTTTGAATCCTGAAGCAGACACTTGTCCAAACCCCAGCACTGAATATTTTCCATCCCTCCCTACTCTGCCCACACCTGATCAACTTTCAATTGGCTAAACACACCTGATCCAGCCAATACCATGTGAATAGAGGAGGGAAAGATGGAAAATATAGTGCTGGGGTTCTCTACAAGTGCAGGAGTGGGAACACCACTGAGTTAAAAGAATTTCCGATAGTTTGATGACCATGCAATTTCAAATATCAAGAAAATCTTTGACATAGGAGTAACGTTAACTGCCAAAATGTTTGCAATATCCATGTTGTAACGGTGTTGACTTTACAGTTACCGAACGACAGGGTTAGCGTTATCTGTTAGAAATATTGTTACGTGAACTAAAAATAAGCTAATTTCGGTCGTTTTGATTTTGAAGCACATGTTTGCCATTTAGTTTACCACACGCCATTACTATAAGAGATGGCCATTGCTAAAATATGTTCAGCGTTAGCTCGTTGCCACTGAATAGCATGGATAAGCTAGCATTTGTTTCGTAACCTTACCTAAAATGAACTCCTTGATCGTTTTCGTCGACAGTATAGGTCTCTACAATTTCAAACCGAAGCGGCTGTTATGTTAGTTGACATATCCCTCTAAGATTCACTAGCCAGCTAACTAAACAGGTAAAACGCTAACCTAGATGTAAGACAGTCAGTAACTCGAGATGATGTTAACGTTACCCCAGTAACCGGGTGAGCTCCTTTTGCTGCAGGCGGGGCACCGTCCGACGAGGAGTGATGACGAGCGGCGAAGGAGGAGCATATGTTATTTTCAATGGTGGGGACGCATTTTCATTGGTGTGCAAACTCCGCTTACTCGGCGCACCACAGGCGTACGTCGGCGTCGTAATGGTACAGTCTTCTTCTTCTTCTTCTTCTTCTTCTTCTTCTTCTTCTTCTTCTTCTTCTTCTGAGCTTTCGGGTACATTACCGCCACCCACTGATCTGGACTGTGGACTAACGATCTAGCCTCTCCCTAATACGTATTCAAAACATAAAGAAATATAAACAAAATATAAATAATTAAATAAACAAAAAGGAAACAAATAAATAAATAATAATAGTTCTCAAATCTTATTCATCAGTCTTGTTGATCCTAAATACTACTCTAGAAGGAGTTTCCAACACTTGTCACCTGAAGATTTTTTTAGTGTATTACTGATGTTTTGCCCTCCATTTTCTCTTAGTGCATTCTTTAAAACGTCTCTCTCTGAATTATACTTCTGGCAATACAATAACACATGGTCCACTGTTTCTTCCTCGCCACAATATTCACACTTTCCATTATTATGCTTTCCAACCATATTGAGAGAACTATTTAGCTCAGTATTCCTTAGTCTTGAATCCTCTCCTCTTTCCTATTTTGTCCTCTAGACGCTGTACTCCTAACTAATGGATTATTTTTTAACAGGTATCTTCTTTTACTTTCTTTGTTCCATTCATTCTGCCACATCGTTTTGATTTGTCCCTTGATCAGCCCTTTACCTTCTGACTCACTAACATTTATATGACTACTCCCACTCTTCAAAGCCCATTGCCTCATCTGCCTTCTTATTCCCATCAATTCCAGCATAGGCAGGGACCCACACAAATAACAGACAAACGCATTTGGTGAATTTTGAATAACGATTGTAGTATTTCAAACAGTAAATCCTCCCTACTCTTGGAGATGCAGAATTTTAAACCCATTAATGCTGCACAAAAATCTGATACAATTACTCTCTCTGGCCTGATCTTCTCCACCTATTGCAAGGCAGTAACCATGGCCATCATCTCATGCGAAAACAGATTGGTAAATCTCCTCCCACACTCATTAATCATCAACATTAATCTCAGGGATTACTACTGCTGCTACTGTTGTACCTGTTTCAGGGTCTTTAGAACCATCTCTATAAATCTGTGAATAACTTCTGATGTATGAATTAAAGATCTTGCAATTTCCCCTACATTCATCTCTTATCAATTCAAGGAGATCTATCTCTAGCTATGGCAATAACGAAGGAGGTTGGAGACTAACTCCTATCCAGTATACCCAGGTCCGTGTGACCGTCAGATCCAGGGAAAAGTGACGGTAAACTGGTTTGTAAAGGATTTAAAATACACTCGTCACTCGTGCTGATTAACGGGGCTCAGCGGAGCCGGGAGGACATGCTGCTCCACCAGAAACATCTCTAAATGCACAGCAGGGCGCAGATTATACACATTATTTTATAACATCTTTGTTCTGATAGTAAGTTAGATAAATCGCCTTAATATCGGCGTTAAAACGATCGCCTACCAAATGAATCGCTGTCACGCACGCCTGACGTAACAAAAAACGAAGTGCCAGAACATACACGGACCCCGTGTACCCTCCGTCCAAAGCTGTGTTCAACTTGTTTGATAACAGGATAAACAAATATACAATGCATTATTTTATTTTTCCGTTTTTCGTGTGAATTAAACAAACAGAAACCCACGTGCTTTTCCCGTTTTCGTCTTCAAATCGGCAATTAGAATAGAAATTAAACCAAAACCAGAAAACAACTTGTTTTTAGCTTTTATAAGTGAACTCCTAACTCGAGAATAAAAACATCACACTCAGCAGTTTGTGTACTGGATGCCTAAAATGTCGTATTTAATGTGTTAACGATACACATCTTATTTTAATTTAAGAGGGTAGTTGGACTGGCTCATGGGTGGATATTATGGGGGGACAGGAGGGGTCCGGATCCCACCTTCCTGGGAAAAAACATGAGTTGTCCCCCTCAATACATCATTGTAAACATAACTGCATAATTTAAAATAATATGATAATATTGATTATTGTGCTAATTATAGACGCACAACAATGCCCATCACACACCACGCCACCTCGCGCTACACCATCACACACAGCGCTGTCACACGCCCCACCACCCACGACCACAAGTGAATTCTCAACCTGTGGGAAATACTGACTATGGTTTTATCATCATCTTTTATCACATGATTTTATATATTGTGTTTTAAATAGTTTTTATTGTTGTGCTCGGCCTTATTTTTTATGCTTTTCGTTTGAAACATACTTGTTGCTTGGTGTGGCATGTTAACTTCCTGCCGCTGGACATGTGACCAATCACCACTAAATACCTGCACCTGGCTGAGCTTTTACCTGTTAATAGACATTGCATGTAACAAATTGAACACTAGGGTGTAGCCGTAAGAGCCAATGGTGTGGCTGGTAGGAGGGGCTAGACCTCCGTGGACATGGAAACAAAGAGGGAGGCAAGCAACACAAAGGATGCATCCCAAGTCTCTTAACTGCATCCACGTTTCCCTCACTTGCGTCTTTTCCTTGCGTCTTATGCTGCAATCCATTGCAAGTCAGAAGTCAATAGTTCCGAGTGGGTATTCCCGACTTCCGATCTAAATGCGTCCCAGTGCATCTGCTTGGGAAAACATGGACGCCCGTGTAGAATACTCTGGCTCGAATGTCAAGGAAGGTGGTGGGAAGGCAGATTCAGCAGACATCTTAGTTTCCCAGAGGTGAATATTTATTGACAGTGCTCTCCATCTCACACATAACTTAAGCAATATACAAAAAAAATAGAAAAGGAAAATAACTCCAGAAATTAACTCATAACAAATCAAACAAAAGGCACATGTTCATAGTAGCACAGCCTCACCTCTCCTCCAGGAGCAAAACCCCACTAACTATATAGGGTGCTCAATTAACACCTAAACTGCTTCAGGCCGTACCATAGGACAGAAGGGTGACCTATCTAGTAACCTTAATACCAGGAAATCCAATAACATTATTGGCCTCATTCACTCGCTCATTTACATTGCTAAATGGCTCTATAAAAAAAGATATATACTCCTACACATTATTCAAGAATGCCTACACCAAACAAAAGAAACATTCCTACAAATCAAAAACCCCTCCACTTGGTTCGACCCAGTGATGCCAGCCGTGACATCACCAACACCATAAAAACCAGGAAATGCTGGGCGGCCTCCTCCTAAATAGTAGTCCTGCATGGTGGGTCTGAACAAAGGAACAAACAATTAACCAATATTCAAACCTGCAACATAATAAAAGGTAACTGAAACTAACTCATGGCTGTGTGTTTGCTTTAACTTACTCATGTGCTTTGATGTGAACTGTAACCTAATGCTAACACAAACAAACCCAGGATAGTAAGTGATGCAATGTTACACAAGCAATGGTAAATTATAGCAGAATGAAACATGTAGAAAACAATATAGTGTAATGTGTCGGATGGACATATAAGGGACAAGTGGTGAGGAAGGGAAACTTTTCACTTACTTTGTCACAGCCCGCAGCAAACTGTTAGTCTCTGCAAAAGCATCTACTGAGTACCTACTGTATATCAACACTACAGCAGCTGATTAGACAGATAAGCACACTTTTAAAGAGACAAGAGGAGTAGGCCTGTACCGCAAGCTCACAAAGATGTCTATCGAGCACAAATCAACTGACTGGCAATGGAAATGGCAACTACAAAGATGTTACAGCACATTTCACAACACAAATACTACATATAGTGTAAATTTGATGAAACGGTAACTCTGTTTACTGTTCCAACCCAGTCTCGCCAATATGCATACAAATAACACGACTTTTACTCTGTAAATAGCGTGCAGTGCATACACCAAAGTCAACTTTTGCGTGCAGGTGATACGGCAATCCTTATCATTCACTTCTGTGGAGAGCAGATGTGTCCAAATACCACGTGGTTAGGTTTAGGCACGAAAACAACTTGGTTAGGTTTAGGAAAGCATCATGGTTTGTGTGTAAATAACGTAACTTACATCAGTAAAGTCATGTAACTTACTAACGTACGTAACATTAACTAAGTAATTTTACGTAACAACTAAAAACTTAACGTTGACTTTTGGTTTCACACGGGACACGAACTGCAGTCTCCTGGGTGAAAGTCTTGTGTTTGTTTGACCAATTCATCCACCCCAACCACCTCCAAGAGCAACTTGGTCGCTATTTATATTATCCTCAACGTGACGGGGGGGTGACATGATGGCTGTATATAATGCATGCAAAACAGGCATATGATATGCACGCAAAATTTGACTTTGGCATTCACACTGCACGTCTTTTCACATTGTAGACCCGTGTTATTTGTACGCCTTTTGGGTGCGAGTGGGCTGACTGTTCACTGTGTGCGCCGCCATGTTGCTGTGATGTCAGATGTGTTTATGTCGGCAAACTTGGGCTAGACGGATCTTGCCTGAGTTTCCGACTTGGAATTCCGACCTACCACCCAGGTAATTGGGGAAAATATTCCAAACACTATCCTGTTTTTTTTAAGTATTCAATGATCCATTTAATCTTAAATGAATTACTGAGAGAACTAAAATCTAGAATTTCCAGACCTCCACATTCTTTGGTATTACATTTTAAATAATGAGACTTATTCTACCAAATGAAGTTGTAAAGCACCTTGTCTAAGTCCTTTGTGACATTCTGTGGAACATCAAGTGACAAAGCAATATATACAGATCAGCATATTTCTTCCACTTTGGATAATAATACTCGACCATATAAAGAATAGTCTTTTTAAGTTTTTCTAAAATTAGTTTAAAGGCATAACGAGTAGGATTCGTCAGTTGCTGTTTGTAAACGCAACATTCAAAGCTTCCCAGCTCAAAGCGCATGCGCTTCTGGTGGCCCCACATGCTTACTATCTGGCAATTGGTTGCTGTGTTTTTATACAGTCCCGCACCTCACACCCTGCGTGCTGTTATTGACTGGGGGCTCCACACCACTGCCCACACTTCCAGTGGGTCATGTGATGATTGAGAGGGATTATTGTTGTTTGAGTCTATACATTGTTTTTAGGAAAATCCTACTTCTTATACCTTTAAATAAGATTTTGAACGCAAGACTTTTACTTGTAGTGGAGTATTTTCACAGTGGTATTCGTACTTTTACTTAGAGGGGCTGTATGTAATGATTTACATGTGTTAAACGTTTTTTAATTGTTATTCATTGCCAATGTGTGAACGGATTGTAACATAACTTAAAAAATTAGACCTTCCCCGACTTTCTCGGTGGACTGTAACACCCTGTTGACTGATTTCTATGAAAAGGACTGGGGACGGTTTTGCATGCTCTCCAGCCTTTCCAGCGCTAACAGTGTTCAACACTAGCTAGTTACAGTAGCTCTACGACACTACTTCATATTTATACAGAATTTAGATGACGTTATTTTGAATGTTGATGGAGCAACTACAATGTGAGCATAGCCCTCATCAATCCGAACTCCATTCAGAAAACAAGCATTTTAAAAGTTGTTGGCTTGTCATCTTGCAGACAGACCTGACAAACCATGAATTCAGACTTCTTACAAATCAGCATCATGATGTAGTTATTTCAGCATTCTTTTGATCCGTTTATTGCAATTAAATCACAGCAAAATCTGTTTATTTTGGGATCATACCACTGTAGTAAGCTAATGTCAACAAACGACCGGCATACACCACAACACAGACTCACAGCTCGACACAGGCAACACATCTTAGTTATAATATTCAGTCTGGTTCACTCACCGTTAGCATTTTCATCCAGCTAATGTAGCTCTGCTGACGTTGCTGAGCCTCTTGGTGAAAGCTAGACAAACAGTGATAAGCTAGCTAGCAAACTATCAACATTTTTTTAAACAACTTTATTGAAAAGCAAGCTGTCAACACGATGCCTGTCAATCACGTTCAGTCTTGTGTGTGTCATGTCACTGTTTTGGCCGATGCTGGCTCGCGCCTACGGAGTGGGAGCACAGCATGAATGTACTGTATTATAAGAACTGGATATTAGGGGTGGGCGTATCGATCTAAATATCGATAGTATCGATACCAAGGTGAGTATTGGTATCGGATCGATACTAGCGTGATGAGATCGATACTGCAGTTTCTCTTCTGTTGTCCAGCAATTTACTCGAATTTCCTCAGAGCGCCGCTTCTCTGCGCAAACAGCGCACCCCTCTCTCTCTCTGCTGCTCAGTGCTCACTCAGGCACACTTAGCCCCTCCCCCTCCCTGGCTGCTGCTCAGTGGTCTGCCGGAGAGCGGAGAGTCAGAGAGCAGCCGGACGCAATGGCAGAGAGAGAGAGAAAGCGGAGCGCAGTGTGGACTTTTTTTTTTTACCACAGCGGAAAAGGACACTGCCAAATGCAATGTGTGCAATAAAGTACTACTGACTTTATTTTTGTGTTGTTATATTTTTATGTTGACATTGTTACGTTTATATTTTTGTTACATTGCTGCTTTTTTTGTTATTTTGCACTATTTTGCACTAGTGACTTTTTTGTGAAACAAAGAATTATTTTATTATTTTTATACTGTTACATTTGTTCTATTGTTGTAGTTAGTAAATAAAAAAGCATTTTTATTGCCTAAAATCTTTGTGCTGTGTTTTACTATAATCATAATCAACTAACTCAAGGCAAAATCACAAAATTATTCAATGATCATGACATTTCAAGTAAAAAGTATCGGTATCGGCGATACTAGCCCTGTATTTACTTGGTATCGGATCGATACCAAAATTCCCAGTATCGCCCACCCCTACTGGATATGGCGCCGCCGCTCATCCTTGTTTCCAATTTTTTCCAGTGGCCACTCGCAGTATTGCAACAAAAAATCCCCCTGCAGCCCAAAAAGTATTTTCCCCATATACTACCATTATAAAAGAGACGTCTGTAAAACTGTTGACAGGACACCTCCATCTATAAACATGGTCAATTATTACTCTTTGTATTGTATATTTCTAAGCCATGGGGGTTTAATCTTTGTAAAACTTTCCCAAAGCCCAGAAAAGTCTTTTTTTTTTAATGACGTCACCGCTGTGGCTTCGCGAGTTCTCATAGGCGGGCTAGGCCAGAGGCATGATCGGAGTAACACTACTGCGCATATTCAGTGGGCTGCATACCCCGGAAGTAAACCCGGAAGCTAGAAACTTTTTTGAATGTTACATACAGAACCTTTTAAGTAAAGGATCTGAATACTTCTTCCACCACTGTCTGGCACAAGTCTCTCATAGAGGTCATCAAGGAATGAAAATAGGCGCTCAGTGTCCCAATAAGGAGTTTATACATTTTTAAAAATTATTTATTTATTTTATTAGGTTTTGAAAGTAAATTGAACAGATTTGACAACAGCATGTAAACATGTGCAAAATGGAGTGTAAATACACAGATTTGGTGGTGATTGAGTTTGAGTGACAAAACAGTTGATGAGATTTGAAAAGATGTGGTTATTGAATGCATCTGTGTCAAAGTAATGGAAAGTGATCCACATTTTAGTCACACTGACTGCTGCTGTGCTCACTGTGTGAAGAGTTTTGAAAAAGTGAACTCATTTAGGGAAATGTGACTTTGCGATTGTGAAAAACTGTAACAAAAACGTTACAGTAAGGATGCAGTCAGGGGCAGCCTGTAGCCTGCCGCAGCCTGCCGCCAGAGGGCAGCCTGTCGTCAGAGAGCAGCCTGTAGTCTGGGGCAACGGAGGTGTGGCTGATCACGTGTAAGAACAGGAAGTGTCCTATTATGGAACGGTGGCTCTCACAAGAATTTCCGTTAGGGTGTGAGCTTGAACCAGGAGTCAGAAAGCTCCTATATTTTCTTTCTGCTCCGTCTCTTCCGAACGGTAAGCCTCTTCAGTACTACCCTCAGTCCTCCTGTTGCTAACCGTGCCTGCTGCGGTTGTTGCTTTCATGTAACGTTACAATGTCTAACCACACGCTGTACTCGGATCAGTGTTTTCAGAAAAATGTCCAAGTCTTTGAAGAAGATAGTGGAGGAGAGTCGGGACAAGAACCTCCCCGAGGTGGAGATGTGCGACAGGAGCATTTCCAACATGTTGGACATCCCGGGACTCTGTAAGACAGCTGCTGCATGTTATATAGCCTGTGTTATATATGTCATATAATATATCCGACTTTTAGTTTTAGTTTGACATGAAGTCTTGAAACGTCACAAGATACAAACGCAGCTATGACAGCACCGCAGCCAGCGGTGAAAAATAGGCCTTTTTTATTATGCTGAACTGAGCTGCACGATGCAAACACAGTAAGCTACATGGCAACATGTATATGGTGTAATCTAAACATGCAATAAGTACATGCAGGCCAACTGACTGTTTGTCCCTGTTTAGCTGAAGTAGTGCCAGAGAGCACTGGGGTGCACAGATTGTGGAATACATGGGCTGTTTTCAATGCTCAAGTCCATTATGGTTTAAGCTGCCTAGAAAAACAAGCAAATATGAAAAAAGATCTCCTCCCTCTGTGCCTTGGCTTGTTTGTTGTTGTTGTTGTTGTTGTTGTTGTTTGTAATAGTTTCTGGTTCTTATGTTTGTGTATTAAATGTAGCCTATTTGTTGTACTGCATGATGTATTTCCACAACTGCTGCAAAACAAACGATAAAATGAAGTGAAGTGATGAAGTATATTACTTCCTATTTAATTCCATTCCTCTGATCAACTGGCTCAGTTGTATGATCCAAATGTACGGTCATGATCCTTCACTGTTTTCTTTAGATAGTGTTTGTCATGATTTGAATACGCTTCGGTTAGATAAATCAATAGGTAAAATAATCCACAATCATCCACAAATAAATCATTTGCCACTGAGCAGTCATATCAATTAGGCTACTGATGTGAAACCACCCTCCATATTTTTGTTTTCATTATTGGCTTGAAACATACTGTACATGAAGAATCTGTATAAAGTTACACACACATCTATCTTGTCCAGATAAGGAGTAAATAGATTATATCTCTGAAAGTACTTGAAACTGCCATGTGCTCTTGTTACAATTTCTACTCTATTACCCGAAGAACAATGTGATTCCAGTCAAATTGGCTCTTTTTCAGGTGTGATTCTTTGAAGAAATAATGTTAGCCCCACACACAGGTTTGGCTACATTCTGCTAGGACACACACACTGTATATATGATGACATTATGTATATAGGGAATCCTGCTATTACTTTAATCATATTACACTTTAAACAATAGGAAAAAAACCCACATTATTCATTGCAGTCATTAAGATATTATTAATAATTATTAATAAGAACCGGTGAGATGCATGGGTAAACAAACTGCGGAATTAGTTGCAGTGCTGTGTTGACTTGATGTTCCATGTCATTTCAGTCACTCTGTCTAACATCACTCAGCTGGTCCTCAGCCACAACAAGCTCACAGGTAAGCTGCTCCCTCCGTCCTATGCTCTCAGAGACACCAGCTCAAACTGTCAGACAGCAGTGAAATGAGTCTGTAGAGGAGTGATGTCACTTTCCACACTGGGCAGGAGCTGTGTCACACCATACCTTCGGCCTGTAAATAAATAGCTAAATAAAATCACCGTCCAAAACCTGACTCTCATTTTAAATGAATATAATAATGTTAAAAAATAATCATCCAGCATAATAATAATAATCAGCAGAAATATTCAAGCTTAGTCATTTTCAAACATTGACAAACCACTTAATTAATTACAACTATTTTCCACAGTTTAGGAATTACAGTCATTTTATTGCACTTTCGCAGCTTGACATATGTTTAATGTTCATTTGTATAGGAACAAGTATATATGAACCAATGCCTCATACAGCAGCATTTATAGCCAAAGCTACTTTGCAATGTCCCTACAGGCCTTATAGATATGTTTTCGTCTAGTAGAAAGTTTTATTCCTCTGTCATCCTGTTTTTGTGGTGCTTATTTATTAAACTAAGTCATATTACTATTAAATTGAAAATACAGTCCAAACTGTATAACGGACCATACCAGTGTTTTTGCTTGCTTGGCCCATCTACTGCAAATCACGGCTTTACATTACTGCTAACCTTCTTTTTTAAAAAAGGTGGGAGTGTTCAAGACCATATGTTTTGCTGTGGGCTGTTCATGATTAAATGGTAATTTATTAAGCACTGTAAAAATTTGGACAGTTAACGAATTAACGGTCAGTGTGTAAAGGTAGTGCAACAGTATTTTTGCATTTCTGGGACAATATTTTCATTGTGTACTGCCATCTGTGAGCAGAGAGAATGTTTTTTACACAGTTAGAGATGTTACATATCTGTGTGTTGGAGGTCGAGTTGATCCAAACTCAAGCGTCACCTGCTGCTCTTCATTTGACCTGCTTATCGTGTTTCTCTTACCATGCTTTTCTCCCAAAGGTGTTAGCAGGAGGGATATATGAGGAACATGTAAATTATACAATGTAGGAAGCTTACAGGACCATACCAGGATTTTTGTTTATTGTTCTGTTATCTTTTGGAAAACATCCATCCATCTATTTTCTGCCGCTTATCTGGGGCCAAGTTGCGACAGCAGGCTAAGCAAGGTAGTCCAGACGTCCCTCTCCCCAGCAACAATTTTCCAGCAAACTTTGACCTCCATACTATATCTAGTTGGTATGGCTCCACCTCCCGCACCAGCTCTGGTTCCTTCCCCGCCAGAGAGTTTACGTCCCCAGAACCAGTCTGTGTTGCCGGGGGTCAGCACACCCAGGTCCCCGCCTTTGCCTTGGGTCTCTGGAAAACACATCGGTCATATTTAATCAGTGTGGAGTTTCAGTTAACTGATTCTAACATGTAGATATGCTCTCAGGGCGTATTTTATTTTTCTGATTGCTATGGGCATGTATCCTCTAATGTTCTAATGTTATCATGCGGAATTATCATGTCAATCCTTTGAATATTGTTTTGCCATTTGATCAATAGTCAGGCAGAGCATTAGCAGGATTTGAAGCAATGGTATTATTTTGCTTTATTTGATTTATAATTAAAAAAACTTATTAAAAGAGCAGTCTTTCCAAATAGGTACTTATTAGCTGATCTGATTACAGATCTGTTATATATCAGGATCAGGATATTCCAACACTTGATTGATCTGAATGGGTTTCATTTTCTTTAATAGAAGAGCACAGTGTGTGAATTCTCAAAAGTGAGACATGTAATATAAAAAAGAACCCTGCTGAAAACCAGTCAAAAACTGTGTGGCTGCATGTCTAAGGCCGCATCCAGACCGACTTCAGCTCTGCATGAAAACATGCAGCCCTCTCATTCATGTGAATGGGGCCAACATGAAGGGCTCTGTTCTAGAAGGTGCGGACCAATCCAATCGCCTCTCCGCTGGCTCCTGCTAATTTTTGCTAATTTATGTTTTTAATTTAATGATTATATCAAAATGATAACACATGACTACAAGACACTCATCAGCATAGGGAAATGGTCAACTCACAACCTTTTCAACTCTCCTCCTGCTGACTCTGCTACCTGGCCAGTTGATATTTTCAAATGTAAACATCAAGGAAAAGGTGGAGGGGACAACACCAGCTACGACCCGGACCACAAAGTCAAGGAAGACCATCTTTGTGTCCATCCCTGCATCCATCTCAACACAGAAGGAGGAAACACCAAGGCCAACATGGAGGATGGTGTTTATCCAGATTAAACACCGGTTAAGTCCAGGCCACATCAAGTTTCACTGCCAAGCATCCTGCTAGCCAATGTACAGGCAATGGATAATAAACTGGAGGACCTCCATGCCCGCATCAGTTTCCAACAGGATATCAGGAATTGTAATGTCCTTTGTTTCACCGAAACCTGGCTAAATCCTGGAATACTGGACAGCGCCATTCAACCAGGTGACTCTTTTTCTGTTTACCAATCTGACAGAACAGAGGACTCTGGCAAGAAAAAAGGAGGGGCATGTGCTTTACGGTGAATAAGGACTGGTGTGACAGTGGGAATATTAAAATGCTCTCCTGTTCCTGCTCACCTGATCTGGAGTTATTGACAATCAAATGCACTATCTATGAAGAGAATTTAAGCTACATCGGTCATTATCACAGCAGTTTATCCACAGGCCAATATAGAGGTTGCCCAGTCTGATCTTTGCAAAGACTTGAACTGCTCACAGACCAGTAATCCTGATGCTGCGCTCATTGTTGCTGGAGAGTTAAATCAGGCTAACCTGAAGGAACTTATGCCTGAGTTTCATCAACACATTGACTATGCCACAAGGGGAATAAACACTCTGGATCACTGCTACATGCCATTCAAAAATGGCGACAGAGCAGAATCTCTACCCGCATTCGGGAAGGCTGACTACACGGCCATCTTGCTGAGGTCCAAGTATGTAAACAAACAACGACGCATGCCCCCAGTGACGCGTGAGATCAGGAAATGGACAAGCCAATCAGAGGACGCCATAGTCTGCACTACACTACGTTCCAGGACACCACCGTCGATGTCACAGATGACATCAATGGATTCTCTGGGTCTGTGTTGGATTTAATTTGTAAAACAACAGAAGCAAGTGCTCCCAAAACTACAGTTAAATCATTCCACAACCAGAAACCATGGATTACCAGAACCATCCGGATGCCATAAACACATGCACTGCAGCCTACAACCTAGGGCTGCAGTATGGAAACATGGACAATTATAAAGCAGAAGCCTATAATGTAAGAAGAGCAGTATAGGAGGCAAAAAGGGACGACGGGAAGAAAGTGGATCTACTATTCCAGGAGGGCAATCCCAAAAGCATGTGGCAAGGTTTAAGAACTATGACAGATTACAAACCCGCCACCCCCCACCCACCCCTCCTTGTCCAGTGCTGGTGCATCTCTAGCAAGTGAGCTAAACAACTTTTATCTTCGCTTTGAGGCCATCGGCAGCCAACAAGCAAAAACAGCTGAAGCAGAGCTTATTGGATGGGAAGGTGAACCTTCCAAACCGATCACCCTTTCTGAGCATGACGTCAGGAGGGCTTTCTAGCATGTGAACACCAAGAAAGCAGCAGGACCAGGATCAGTGGGCGGGTCCTCAAACTATGTGCTGACCAACTAGCGCCGGTGTTCACAATGATATTCAACCTGTCCCTGGCTCAGTCTGTCATACCCACGTGCTCCAAGAAGTCCACCATCATTCCTGTGCCCAAGAAAACAAGACCAGCTTGTCTGAATGACGACCGCCCAGTGGCACTCACCTCTGTAGTGATGAAATGCTTTGAGTGGCTGGTCAAAGATTACATCTGCTCCTCACTACCCAGCACACTGGACCCACTACAGTTTGCCTATTGTCCCAACCAATAAACAGAAGACGCCATAACACACATCTTCCACACCACCCTATGCCATCTGGATAAGAGAGGGACCTACGTGAGATTGCTGTTCATTGACTACAGTTCAGCATTTAACACCATAGTTCCCTCCAGGCTCATCACAAAACTCAAGCACCTGGGATTAAACATCTTTCTGTGCAAGTCAAGTGGGTCCTTGACTTCCTGACAGGCAGACCACAGGTGGTGAGGGTGGGTGGACACACCGCATCCACCCTCATCCTTAACATTGGAGCTCCCTAGGGCTGCGTTTTGAGCCCCCTGCTGTACTCCCCGTACACACATGACTGTGTAGCCACTTTCGACTCAAACACCATTGTCAAGTTTGCTGACGACACAGCCGTGGTGGGCCTGATCACAGCAATAAAAAGGCCTATCTGAAGGAGGTAGAGGGCCTGACTCGCTGGTGCCATGACAGCAACCTCCTTCTGAATGTCAGCAAGACTAAGGAGCTGATAGTGGACTTTGGGAAGAAGCAGGTGAGGAACTACACCCCCCTTAACATCAACAGGTCCACGGTGGAGAGGGTTGACAGCTTCAAATACCTTGGTGTCCACATCACCGAGGGCCTGACCTGGGCACTGCATACTGACTCTGTAGTGAGGAAGGCGAGGCAGAGACTGTTTCACCTCAGACACTTGAGGAAATTCTGGATAGCCCCTCAGATACTGAGGAATTTCTACTCCTGCGCCATCGAGAGCGTCCTGGCGGGGAACATCACTGCCTGGTACGGGAAGAGCATCGAACAAGACCCCAAGGCCCTGCGAAGAGTGGTTTGTTTGGCTGATTGCATCATAGGCAGCACTCTACCGTGCATAAAAGACATTTACACCAGGCGGTGTAAGACTAAGGCTAGGAGAATCATTAAGGATCCTAATCACCCAGATAATAATATGTAGTAATAATAATATTAATAATAATGTATTTTATTTATAGAGCGATTTTCTTGGTACTCGAAGACACTTCACAGTTAAAAATGGTTAAAGAAGGCAACACATTATAACATTACTAAAACTAAAACTAAAGCTAAGAAAAAAACGTAAAAGCACACAGCAATGATCACACATTAAAAGCAGTTCTGAAAAGGTGAGTTTTGAGTAGTGATTTGAACGTGGGCAGATCGGTGCAGTCTTGAATGTATTTCAGAGAGTTCCAGAGGGAGGGGGCAGCTATGGAGAAGGTTCTGTCCGGTGCTTGGTCCTGAAAGGTGGAGACAAGAGGTTGGCATCAGAGGAGTGGAGGGTGCGGGAAGGAGTGTGGCAGTGAAGCAGGTCAGTGAGGTAGGAGGGGGCCTGGTTGTGGAGGGCTTTGAGTGAGGAGAAGGACTTTAAATTGGATCCGTTGTGGGACAGGGAGCCAGTGGAGGTTCTGGAGGACAGGGGTGATATGGTCACAGGAGCGGGAGTGGGTGAGCAGGCGAGCAGCAGAGTTCTGAATATACTGGAGTTTATTTAGGACTTTGGATGATGTGACATAAAGGATGTTATTGCAGTAGTCAATTCTGGATGTGATGAAGGCATGGATCGGGGTTTCGGCTGCAGAGAAGGAGAGTGATGGGCGGAGACGGGCTATGTTTTTGAGGTGGAAGAAGGCAGTTCTGGTGATTGGGTTGACGTGGTGTTCAAAGGAGAGGTTGCTGTCAAAAATGACTCCGAGGTTGCGGATGTGAGGGGAGGGAGATAGAGTTGAGTTATCGATGGTGATGCAGAAGTTGTGAGTGGTTTTGGTGAGGGATTTGGGACCGATGATAATCATGTCTGATTTATCACAGTTCAGTTTGAGGAAGTTGGTTTGCATCCGTGATTTTATTTCAGTGAGGCAGTTGGTCAGAGTGAGGTGGGTTGGAGTGGAGATGGATTTGGTGGAGATATAGAGCTGGACGTCATCGTCAGCAGTAGAAGCGGAGACCATGTTGGCGTATGATGTTTCCAAGGGGGAGCATGTAGAGGATGAACAGGAGAGAACCAAGCACCGAACCCTGGGGGACGCCTTGGGACAGAGGAGTTGTTGATGCTGATGAATTGTTGTCTGTTCGTAAGGTAAGATTTTAGCCAGAAGAGGGCAGTAGTGGTGATGTTGAGGGAGGATTCATGGCAGGAGAGAAGAATGGTGTGGTTGATGGTGTCAAATGCTGCAGTGAGGTCGAGGAGGATGAGAATGCTGAGGTGGCCAGAGTCAGAGGAGAGGAGGAGGTTGTTGGTGACTTTGAGGAGGGCTGTTTTTGTGCTGTGTTGTGAGCGGAAACCAGATTGAAATGGTTCGAACAGGTCTTTGGAGTTGAGGTAGGCTTTGAGTTGGGAGGCGACAGCATGTTCTAGTATTTTTGACAGAAAGGGAAGATTAGAGATGGGCCGGAAGTTGCTCATGGTATCGGGGTTGAGTCCAGGTTTTTTGAGGATGGGGGTGACAGCTGCCAGCTTGAGTGTTTGAGGAACTGAACCAGAGCTGAAGGAGGAGTTGATGATTTCAGTGATGAGTGGGGAGATAGCTGGGAGACAGTCTTTAACAAGGTTGGATAGGATGGGATCCAGGACAGAGGTGGAGCTTCTCATTCCTGCCATGAGGTTAGATAGCTCCACTGGAGACACAGGAGAAAACTGAGACAGGGGCTGAGTGGTAAAGGTAGGAGAGACAGGTGGGGAGGTGGAGAGGGCCGGGGAGGTGGTCAGGCTGCTGTAGATGGTGTCGTAGAGGCGAAGAGACTTAAAAAANTCTCTCTCTCTTCCTCCCTCTGTCTCTTCTGTTTCCATTTCTCTCTGACCCCTCCTCGATCTCATCCTCTTCTGCCTCTGCTTCTGGGCCCCTGTGCTCTGTCCTGTGTGTGTGTGTGTGTGTGTGTGTGTGTGTGTGTGTGTGTGTGAGGGGTAAAAGAATACACAGAGATCATGACGCACATACGTATGTTCGTGTGATTATTTCCTAAAAGTCTCATATGTGTGTATGTACGTGCATCTGTGTGTCATTACTTAAACTCAGCCATGCACACGCACGTACGTGCATACGTATGTCTTAACCCAGGCTTCATTAAATGCTTCTATGAAATAATGAACTACGGACTTGATGCACAAACAACAGGATAGAACTCTATTTGTTTACAGCCATGTCTATTTTTACAGGTAATCAATCAATGAAACAGGATCAAAACACGGCCTATTAATGATTATAGGATATTAATATTAGTCTGTTATGAATTGGTTTTTGTTTAATCTGTGTTGTCATTCATGTTGTTTTATTTTCGTTTTGAATGAAAATAAATAAATGCTGAAATAAATACAGAAATTAAGCCTCCGTCCAGCTCTACAGAGCACTTAGGACAGTCAGCCCCAGTCGACAGTCACACCGGGAGCAGGGAGCAAACCATGAATGTATTATTACAACTGGATACGGTGCCGCCGCTCAGCCTTGCTTCCAATTTTTCCCAGTGGCCACTCGCGGTATGGCAACGAAAAATCCCAAAAAGCATTTTCCCCATAGACCACCATTATAAAAGAGACGTCTGTAAAACTGCTGACAGGACACCTCCAGCTATAAACATGGTAAATTATTACTCTTTGTATTGTATATTTTTAAGCCACGGAGGTTTCCTCTTTGTAAAACTTTTCCAAAGCCCAGAAAAGTCATATTTGTTCTGAATGACGTCACCACTGTGTAAGAGCAGCATGGCTGGGCCAGAGGCATGATGGGATTAACACTACTGTACATATTCAGTGGGCCGCATACCCCAGAAGTAAACCCAGAAGCTAGAAACGTTTTTGGCGTATGCGCCAGGCGAGCAACTCTTATTGGACTGAATGGGCGCCATCTTCGGATCTGGTATCCAGTTCTTATAATACATCCATTGAANGATACGGTGCCGCCGCTCTGCCTTGCTTCCAATTTTTTCCAGTGGCCACTCGCGGTATTGCAACGAAAAATCCCCTGTGGCCCAAAAAGTGTTTTCCCGATAGACCACCATTGTAAAAGAGACGTCTGTAAAACTGTTGACAGGACACCTCCAGCTATAAACATGGTCAATTATTACTCTTTGTATTGTATATTTTTAAGCCACAGAGGTTTAATCTTTGTAAAACTTTTCCGAAGCCCAGAAAAGTCCTTTTTTTTTCCTGAATGACGTCACTGCTGTGGCTTTGTGTGTTCTCACAGGCGGGCTGGGCAGAGGCACGATGGGAGTAACACTACTGCGCATATTCAGTGGGCCGCATACCCCCGGAAGTAAACCCGGAAGAAGAAACAATGCATTTTCCACATCTTAATGGTGAACTTTATAGTAGCCTTATGTGCGGGTCTGTACTGTCTTTTTTAGCCTAGTGTTTGGCTGCACTGTGTCGAAAAAGAATGGAGTCCACAGCTACAGGAGTTAACCTGTTTCGATGCGCTTGAAGCACACGAGGAGCTGAGCTGAAAGCGGCTCACTGGATGTGCTTGTTACTGGAATGCACAGCAGCGCTCTGCCAGCATGGAGAGAGGATCTGTGTGACAGACTAACTGTGATTATAAAACTGCTTGTGTGTTTTCTTCATCCATAGAAAATGTCCTTCATATTTGTCTGTTCGAGTTTTTCATCATGTTACATGCAGAAGAGGACAAATATCAACATCTCCCTCAAGGTGAGTCGGCAACTTGTTTTTTTACCGCTTCAGGTATCCTACTGTTAGATAAAGGATTATTGAAACTCTTTTCAACATTAATGCCCATATATAAAAAAGAAAAGAAAATCAAGCTAGCGGACTTACTTTGAAGGAATGATGTCCTTATGCAGCATGATGAACAGGCCTGTTACCTTCAAACTTCAATTATCAGCCCGGCTTTGATTTGCTTCCTGTCTGTATTTGGGACAGGTCTTTAATTCCTTTCACACAAAACTCTTGATCAGCAAAGATGGAAATACTATCAGATCAATGAGTGAGAGAGAGAGGGAGAGAGAGAGAGAGAGAGACCATTTTGATTCTTTTGATCGGTGGACTCTTACAGACTAAAGGAATATAAATACTCGATGAATGGACACATTCAGACTTTAGGGCGCTTCAAAGGGAGTCTCCACTTTATTCCGTCTCTCTTGTTTACCATGCCGGTAAATCTGAATATTTTATGTCCGATATACTTTGGTGCTCCTGGTTTCTGTAAAATGAGCTGAACAGTTTAATTGTGGAGAATCTAACCGATCTAACGATGTGTAGCATGATGTTGATATGGACACAAGTTTAAACATTTATATTTGTCTGCAGATCTGAGCAGCTTAGAACAGCTCAAAAGGGTGACCCGTTGGGCTGTAAGAGGTTTTATACATCCAAAGAACCGCTATAAAAACCAGACCTGGAGTCTCATTCAGACCTGCGTTTATTTGTCAAAACGTGGAGCCACACCTGGCCAGTAAGTTTAGCTATCATCCTGGTTTAATTGATTGATTACTTGGGAAAATAGAATAAATAAAATTCCTCCCGCAGTGGCGGCTGCACTCTCCCTCATCTGGTTTAAAACAGGTCGAATGACGTAAAAAATCCGTTATTTATGAGCCTGATCAGTTCAATAGGCACGTGGCAACACATCAATAATACTCTGAAATATTTTACAAAAATGAACACCACATTTTTAATAACTAAAAGCAGAGTTACAGCCTACACTGAACAATTTCACTGTAAAATAACAGTAAAATGCTGGCATTATTTTACAGTGCATCTACCGTCATTCATTTTAACAGTATATTACAGTATATTGGATTACAGTATATGACAGTAGGATAACTGGGTTTTGCGGTAATTTTACAGTATATGCCAGCATTTTACTGTTTATTTACAAAGGGTAATAAAATCTGCTACTTTTGCATTTAATTCCTATAAAACAGGCTCCTGTTTCATGCTGATCAATTACAGTTATCTACTGTTATTGATTAACTGACCGCATTAACTGTTCATTTACATGTGAAGGATGAATATTTAACAGTATTTTACAATTATTATGAAATACATTCCTGTCGTAAATCCACAGTAAATTTACAGCAGTTCATTACAGTGAAGTGATTTGATCGGAATATATTGATCTACTAATATAATGTAATTGATCATTTAATGAAAGGCTTCTCTCATTTGAGTCTTCTTTATTCTGGTGACAGCAGCAGCTTGTTGTATCTCCATTATGTTATTAATGATTAATTAATTATTTAAATTAGGCAGCGCTCCAAAATACACCATAGTTCAGTTACTGTGTCACCAAGTCAGGTCTCCTCCAAGTCTCAAGTCAAGTTGAGTCTCATACAGACAGCTCTCGTTTTAGACAAATAAACGCAGGTCTGAATGAGACTCCGGGTCTGGTTTTTATAGCAGTTCTTTGGATGTATAAAACCTCTTACACTGTAAAAAAGAATAAGCTGGTTCAACTTAAAATAATTTGTAACCTGGCTGCCTTAAAATGTTGAGTTAGGCAAGCTCGGAAACGTCAGTTGTTTCCACATATATCTGAGTTCCTTAAACTTAGAATAAATAGTTGGGGTGACAAAGGTGAAGCTGACAAAATAGTCCCATCAACTTTGTACTTTAAGTTTAATCAACAATTTTTTTAGTGATACCAACAAGACATTTCAAGTTGTACAAACCTAAATTCATAAGACAAGACATAAAAAAAAAACATGGGGTCTTAAGTTTGAATATTTCCCTTAGTGTACACATCATCTAGTTTGAGACAGACATACAATTTATATACTACATGTGATCATACTGTGTGAGAATCTTTTTTCTTTTGACTTTAAAGCTACTTCAAGGCCAAAACCGTGATCCAAACATAAACCAAATTGGCTAACCAAATATCAAAACACAAATTTGGACCTGCCATCAATATCAAACTGACTGACAGCACTTTTAATAGCTGGATTAACACTAGACAATAATTAAATGTTGGTTCTGATGTTGTTAATATCGTGTTTGTAAAGACAGCAGGGAAACAGGCTTACACTTTCAATTATGATTAGAAAAGATTTAAAAATGCAGCTTTTTCATCTATGACTCAAGCTTTTTTAACATGTATAGAAATATCAATTCAGTGGTCAGTAAATACATTTACAGTGTCATAATTAAATGAAAACCATGTTAAAATGGCATGAGTCAAAATTAGTTATTTAGCTTTCTGTCTTACATTAATTAATAAATTGCTTTTCACTGTGATGAGAGTTTCCCATGCCACATTGAAATCAACTCACACACCTCACAGACACAGATGAAACTGTTGGGATCCTTCTTCAGGTAATACAGAAGTCCAAGGCAAGCAGCTGCTCTTCTCTTCGGTTTGAAGCCTCAACACACAAGAACAACAACAGAAGACAAACTATGACAACTGTAGCACATCATGCTATGTTACTTATTTCTGACACTGGGGCTAAAAGAACACACACAGTCATTGTAGATGCAAGGCAAGGGGCAAGACCTATTATAGTGTCCGTATTTTAGCTTGTAATACCTTAGAATGCTGCGTTGGTTGGCTGAAGAAAATGTGCAGAACTTGCAGATCCAATTTATACGACTCACAGGACAGGTTATTCATAGTACTCAGTGCAGCCTTCAGCTCTGAAGAAAAATGTACTCAAAATTACACTCAAATATAAAATAAAAGCAAATTACTTGATTAATTGAGTCACATCTGACAGTTAAAAATGAATATGTCAAATGTGAAATTCTGTTGGCAGCTCTCAGTTTCCACTTTGGCTTCTGTGCTAATGTTATGGTTTCACTAAAAAATATGCTGCCGCTCAGGCTAGAAAATTAGCTGAATAACTTATATTACTTGAAAATAGATACACTGCTAACGTTACCTACAGTAGCAAGGCATTACACTTGGTCTGAAAATGCCACTGTAACGCCAAATTTAGCACTGATACTGGCCAATCCACTGAGCTTAATTATTAAGAATGGGACATGAATTGTGTACTGCAGACTCAATCAATATGAACATACCAGGCTGAAAAAAATTATGTGCACAGTCTTGCTAGATTGTTTGTCATAATTTATGTACTTGGAAAAAAATATTTTCTGTGCTCAAAATCACACACTCAGAAATGGGGCACAAATATAAATTTATAGTTTAGCTATGTTAACTACAGTTGCTAAAAATCACACAAGTTCTAAAATTGACTACAAACAATGTTTGGCTTTTTATGTTACTAAAAACTGCTGCTGCAAGGGTTACTTTGACAACCCTGTGTAACATTTATCTAGTTTACCCGTTCAACACTTAATTTAACAAACATTTTGATAAATACAAGCAAGGTAAAAGTTTGTTCTTACCTTGAGAACTCCTGATCCAAAAAGGGAGTTTCTTGTGGCACATGGTGTTGTAGGAGGTGGACAGCCCTTGTTGGCTGTGTGGGGTTGCCTATGCATTTTTGCAGGGGCTACACATACATAGTAGTTGAGTCAACTAAGAAATCTATGTTGCCTGAACTACTCTGATCAAACTAATTAGTTGGGCACAGTTAAACTTGATATTTCAAGTAAACCCAACAATTTAGTTGAACTGACTTAGGAAAGTGAGCTGAGGTAGCTAAAACCTCAAATCCTTTTTACAGTGTACAGCCCACCGGGTCACCCTCTTGAGCTGTCCTAGCTGCTCAGATCTGCAGACAAATCTAAATGTTTAAACCTGTGTCCATATGAACATCATGCTACACATTGTTAGATCGGTTAGTTTCTCCCCAATTCTGCCGTTCAGATCATGTTACAGAAACCATGAGCACCAAAGTATAATTCATTCAGATTTACCGGCATGGTAAACAAGAGAGACGGAATAAAGTGGAGACTCCCTTTGAAGCNTCCTAAAGTCCGAATGTGTCCATTCATCGATTATTTATATTCCTTTAGTCCGATCAAAAGAATCAAAACGGTTTTTCATACAAATTAATCGAAGTCTCTCTCTCTCTCTCTCTCTCTGTCTCTCTCTGAGCTAGATCAAATGAATGATTAGTAGGTCAGCTGATATGTTATTCAGTAGTCTAATTTTTATACATTTAATATTCATACTGGTTTAAATAATCGATCTGATAGTATTTCCACCTTTGCTGATCAAGAGTTTTGTGTGAAAGGAATTAAAGGCCTGTCCCAAATACAGACAGGAAGCAAATCAAAGCCGGGCTGATAATTGAAGTTTGAAGGTAACAGGCCTGTTCATCATGCTGCATAAGGAAATCATTCCTTCAAAGTAAGTCCGCTAGCTTGATTTTCTTTTTGAAATGAATATTTTCTTTTTCATATATATGGGCATTAATGTTGAAAAGAGTTTCAATAATCCTTTATCTAACAGTATGATACCTGAAGCGGTAAAAAAACAAGTTGCCGACTCACCTTGAGGGAGATGTTGATATTTGTCCTCTTCTGCATGTAACATGATGGAAAACTTGAACAGACAAATATAAAGGACATTTTCTATGGATGAAGAAAACACACAAGCAGTTTTATAATCACAGTTAGTCTGTCACACAGATCCTCTCCATGCTGGCAGAGCGCTGCTGTGCATTCCAGCAACAAGCGCATCCAGTGAGCCGCTTTCAGCTCAGCTCCTCATGTGCTCGAAGCGCTTCGAAACAGGGTAAGTCCTGGAGCAGTGGACTCCATTCTTTTTCGACACTGTGCAGCCAAACACTAGGCTAAAAAAGACAGTACAGACCCGCACATAAGGCTACTGTAAAGCTCACCGTTAAGATGTGAAAAATGCACTGTTTGTTTGTGCGTGTGTGAGACAGAGAGAAAGAGTTAGAAAGGGTTACTTGTTTCGCTGCTATTCAACCATAAAGAACACCGTTTGGAACAATTGGCCTATTTATTTAGCCGAGATCTTCTCACTACTGGGCGGGGGAGAAAGAGAGCACTCTGGACAGCTCCCGAGCTGCTCCCAGCAGCAGGATCAGCACCTTGGAGAGCGCCGCGGCACTCAGTCCTGGGGCTTCATTTATAAACGTTGCGTACGCACAGAAGAAGGCGTACGCCACTTTCTAAGCAAACTTTGGGATTTCTAAAAAAAACAAAGTCGACGGGAGAATGTGCGGTCCTCCACAGTAACTCTTCCCCATGCGTACGCACATAAACTGGAGACATAAGAAACTGCGACTCCGATGGCAGAAGGATGAAACGCCAGAAATCATGTATCATATATGAAGAGTTAATTTGCAAAAACGGATAAAAGCCATTCTTACAATGAATAAACCAACACCTGTTTGATGGATTCTCCCTGGAGCGCACACACAAAAAAACATGGTTTAGGATAATAAATACAAACGGAGATATCTGTTATTGCAAAAGAACCTCCCAAATATGTTCTGTAGTTATTAAACAATAATTGCATGTTATGAAATGTATTCTGATAAATAATAAGGTGAACAGTTGGACCGATTACGTTATACTGATGCCGTTTTCGATGCCTCAGTTCAGGCAGATACAAGTTTAGTAGTAGTTTCATATATTGTTAACATATATCATATATTGTGTTTGACAATGTGTTTATATTTTATGGCTTTTAGTTCGTTTTATCTCTGTTTTAAATGGGTTTTGTTTTTATTGTAAAGCACTTTGAAACTGTGTTTTGAGAAGTTTAAGGTTTAACTGTGTCCCCCTCCGCCTACGTCACTACTGCATTCAGGAGGGATTCCCCGATAATTACTGCCAGTGTCTCATGACCTCACAACAACTTCGATTTCACACTGTGTGAAATTTCTTTTTTTAGCCTTTCTGTCGGTGTTTGTCATGATCGTCTTCATGAGGTCAGTATGATTGAATATTAATTAGGTAGGACGTGCGTGCGCAATGTTTTATAAATCAGAATATTTTTGTGCATAAGCACTTTCTGTGTTTCGTCCGTACGCAACCTTTTGACGTGAGTCCTACGCACAGTTTTATAAATGAGGCCCCTGGTCTCAGTCCTCAATCCTGACTATTGTGCTACAATAATGCAGAAAGTTGGCGGTTGTCGGGTCGTTGATTTATGCATAGTTTTGCATTAATCAACAATTTCTCATAACGGTTGGGTGGGCGCGGGTATTATAAAAACCCTGACCCGCGCATCACTAGTACCCTGTAATAATAGAATAGGTACCCAGTAGTTAAATAATAACTACAGTATAAGGCTGAGGACAGTCCGCCCCGGTCGACAGTCAATTATTGAATATCATATTATGCCCCCTGCTCCCAGTGTGACTGTCGACCGGGCGGACTGTCCTCAGTGCCCCCCCAAGGCTCTGTAGAGCGAGGCTGGACGGAGGCTCTGGTCATGACCCTTAATTTCTGTATTTATTTCTGCATTTATTTAAAATAAATTCAAAACGAAAATAAAACAACATGAATGTCAACACAGCTAAAACAAAAACTGATTAATAAGAGACTAATATTATTATCCTATTATCATTAATAGGGCTGTTATTATCCTGTTTCATTGATTGATTACGTGTAAAAACAGATGACTGTAACCAAATGGAGTTCTGTTGTTTGTGCATCAAGTCCGTAGTTCATTATTTCATAGAAGCATTTAATGAAGCCTGGGTTAAGACACACGTATGCACGCATGTGCGTGTGCATGGCTGAATTTAAGTAATGACACACGCACGTACATACACACATGTGAGACTTTTAGGAAATAATAACACGAACGTACGTACATGCGTCGTGGTCTCCATGTATCTTTCCAGGCCAGGTGTGTCTCCTAACAGACACACAGACGCACTTACGCACGCACATGGGTGTGCATGGCTGAGTTGAACTAATGTGTATAATGTTTATTCTTATTCTATTTTACACTTTTTATTATTTACATCTATTTTATTGCACAATCTAAAGGAGTTAACGAACATACATTTCACTGTGATTATACTCTTTAAGTGTCTTTAAGATGGCGCCAAGGATAGCTGCCCTGTCTCGAGCTTCTCCTCAGCTTTGCTTTTTTTCTGTTTTATTTGTTCTTTATTTCTGACTTTTTTTTTAAACATGCGCACCGCCCAAGCGAGCCCTATCATACAATACGATAGAGAACAACTTCTGCACATCAGGTCGTTGGTGGACAGCACTTTTCACCATGACCAACGAACAATGAGGAAAATCCATGGCTGGGATTACCTGTTGCTGTACCTGGAGAGTTTAGGAGATGAAGGAAATGAGGGTCGCAGGCCGGAGTCCTGGTCAGGCTGAGGAAATGTGGAAACCAGCTTCCTCTGCCAAGTATTCTTCTGGCTAATGTCCAGTCACTGGATAATAAGCTGGATGAACTCAGGAGCAGGATGGTTTTCAACGGGACGTTAAGAACTGTAACGTTATGGTCTTCACTGAGACTTGGCTGGACCGTTCGACCCCGGACTCCGCCATTGTTCCTGAGGGAGTCTCCATTCACCGCCAGGACCAGACAATATAATCGGGGAAGAGCAAAGGAAGATGTGTCTGCTTCATGATTAACAACCAGTGGTGCTCAGATGTGGAAATAATTTCTTCGGGCTGTTCTCGGGACCTGGAGCATCTCATGATCGGATGCCGACTTTATTATCTCCCGAGGGAGTTTACATCGGTCGTTCTAACAGCTGTGCATATTCCACCTAACGCCGACACTAAACAAGCACTGGACCAGCTGTATGGAGTTATCGACAGGACAGAGACCTCACGGCCGGAGGCTGCTTTTATTGTGACCGGGGATTTTAACAACGCCAACCTGAGGAAAGTCCTGCCGAGATATTACTAGCACATCAGCTGTCCTATGCGTGGTGAGAATACACTCGATCATGTCTACACACCTTTCCGGGACGCATACAAGGCCCTCCCCTGCCCCCCATTTGGCAAATCAGATCACAGCTCCGTTCTGCTGTTGCTTTCCTATAGGCAGAAACTCAAACAGGACAGACCGGTGATGCGACCATTCAGCGGTGGTCCGACCAATCAGACTCGGCTTTACGTCACTACTTTAGCACAACGGAGTGGTGTGTGTTTCAGGACAACAACATTAACACATACATGTAGTGGTATGAGGCACCACTATCACAAGCTCTGCTTCACCTTGCCCTTTCTGGCTTATTATCCAGTCATTGTTCAGGCAGAGAGGATAAAAGTAGGCCGTGTCCCTCCCCCTACCTCTCGCTTCCTGCCTTTTCGGCCCGCCCACTTCCGGGTCGTTGCTCTCGCCGCTCCCCTCGGAGCACAGGTATGCGCACCTTTGCGTGTGGTTTGTGTACATTCGGTAGAGTACTACTACTACTGCTACTCCGCCGCTTCTGTCACTTCGCCGGCCTGTTTCGGGGTCCTGTCGACTGACTCTAGTCGACTTACTCTCTGCTGCTGACCCTGTTTCTCATGACGGCTGTGCGTGTTGTTGTGTAGTGCGTGTGTGTGGCTGCTGTTCGGGTGGACGCACGACTCTCCGCCACCCGTTCGGACCTTGTGTGTGTGTGTTAGCGTTTTAATGTCAACCTGCCAAGGTGCGGTGTATTTTGTTTATTTATTTACTGATTAATTTCCTTTTGGTAACTTCTTAGTAGTTTGGTTGTTTATTGTTTTGTTTGGGTAATTTGTTTATTTTCGGGGTTTATTGTAATTGGTTAATTTTCATTTGGGAGGGGAACTCCTTATTTTGGGCCTCCCTTTATTTGTGTTTCAAATGGATTAGTTTTGGTTATCGGTTGGGTTTATATCTCTGGCCAGAGACTCTTTAATTTTCTTTTTCTTTTGTTTGATCTCTGATTTATTCAACTAATTACTCCTCAGTTTATTAATTGATCATTTATCAGTTTGTTTGTATTATGTGATATTGTTTGTTTTCTTTACGAGCCCCCCCCAACTGTGCTTATCTCCCCTCAGTGCTGATGGCCGACGGTGGCGGTGGTGGTTCCCCTGGGTGGTGGTGATCCCTTGTGTGCGTGTGTGACCCCCGTTTTAAGATTTATTTGTGTGCACATCACGTTTTGCTGTGAGCGGGGTGCTCTTTCTTTTGGATGTCACTCTCCCCTGTTGACCCCTCCTCCAGCGGTAAGCCTCAGCCTGTACCCCTTTCCCTCCTCCAGTTGGGCTCCCTTATCTTTTCATTTATTTCTGCCAAACCTTGTGTCATTTTAATAATAAATTTTGTACTTTTTCATCGAACTCCGTCTCCTGCCTCCCTGAAGTGAACGAACCTGAGTGTCCTTGTAAAAGAGGATAATTGACCTTTAATTCGGGTCCTTGGGCCCTCTCCCAAGGTGGCGTTGTCAGACAAACAAAAAGATTTTCTGATGCCTAAATTGGTAATAACCCTCGTGCCGCCACATACACATACGCATTCATTGGCTACGTTGGCACCTGCATTGATGACGTCCTACTGAGGATTACTTTACGGACATTCCCCAATCAGGAGCCCAGGGTTAACGGAAAAGTCCGTACCAAACTTAAAGCGCGGACCGATGCCTACAACTCAGGTGATTTTGAGGAGTACAGGAAGTCCAGGTACGCGCTCTGGAGAGCTATTAGCAGTGCTAAGACACATTACAGGGACAAAGTGGAGTCTTAACTACTACTCTTCCTTCTTAGTTAAGAACCTTTGTGGAGGGGTGCGGTGTCACTGTCATGACCCGCTGACCACTCCCCTTATCTGAATTGACTCTTTCATTCAAAATTCTTTTACAGAATTAATACTACTTCGCTTCCCATTCCCACAATTCTCCCATATTTGAAAATGGTGCTGTCTCACCTGTGGTAAGGTACTCAACACTTTACATCACCTTCCTGATGAATTGAATTACACGTGGATTAACAATTTACACAACCACAGATGACAATGTCTGTTATTATAGCCATCACAAATTAAATCGATGCATACGCGTATGTAGATCTTTGTGCATAGCAAATGAATGAAGAATTAAAGCAGAATTTCAGCGTTGTCTATTTCTCTCTTTTGAGAAGAGGGGGTAGGCTACATGAGACGTCGCCCATGCAGAACAAATACCAAATCTAATTTATACTTACAGAAAAGAATCGTCAGAATTGTAAGCAGAGCTGATTATCATGAGCTAAACATATGTTATCTGTACATTCATGTTTCCACATTTAGAGATTCGTATTACCTCAAAACGCAATTTATGCCAATTAATGGCAAGGCAAAAATATATGTTTATCGAATTAGTAAACCATGAGGAATTCATATGTTATATACAAAGATTAAACAAATGCAAAACAGAGGTGCAAACCAGTTCAAGGCATAGATTAAAAATATATACTTAAAGTAAGTGAAATAAATATAAAGCTGAGGCACATCTGGTATGCACACAAATTTCTTATCTTCTCAAGGGAATGTGAGACGACAGGATCAGCAGAGGGAAAAGGGAGGGGGTCATTCGTCAACTCCCTCAAACGTCAGTCTCAAAATCAAAAATGTCAAAGCAATCGCCAGTATTTAAAATGTGTTAGCTCAGCATAACATATCAAGGAAAGTACATTTAATTTTGTATTTGTATAGGAAAGTCAGTTCTTTCAGTCTTCATTTATAGTTTGGATGTTTCTTTGTGTGTGTGTCTCTGTGTCTTTGATAAGAAACAACAATCAGGGTCCTCTTGGCAGTAAAAGAGTCACAATACCATAAACTGGCTTAGCTGTCACAGTGGGGCCTCCAACCTTGTGATTCCCAGTCATAAAATAGAGCTGGTCACTTAGTGACCCAGAGGTCATGTAAACAGTCTCTGGAAGAAATTTCAGTTTCATTTAATTACTTAAGATTTAAATTCTTCATCATCGCTTATAACGCTACAGTTGTGAAGTTCTTGGTTTAGAAGTGGTTATTGGGGTGATATTCATGGTAAAAGTGCAGCTAAACCACAGACCTTATAAAAGAAATTGACGTAGACACTGTGATGTCACCCATTGGTTTGTGGACTACCATTTTGAAGCCTTGAGTTTGGCATTTTGGCCTTTGCTGTCGACATAAGTGACCATATTTGGATAAGAGGGTGGAGCTTGGGAGGAGCAACACCTCCACAGATTACCAGTCCGGTGGGACCAGGTACTGTTAGCATAGCAAACGCCAAGTTATCAGCTAACGCTAGCGCTAGCTAGCAAGCTTGGTTGCTAGGTGCTTCCATAATTCATTTTAACTGTGATATTAATTGGGATGCTAATTTTAGCTCGCGAAAACAGGTTTAAAACAAAATGTACTTACCGGAAAAATGAACAGCTCACTCCTTAGTGTCTTTTTTAGGATAACCGAATGCTGAACGAGACATTGTTAGGCGACCAAAATGTTACAATTAGCTTTCATGAACTGAAGACACACTGAAAGGGTCAAAGTTGTAAGACGAAAACACGGACAACACCCAAAAAAATCCTCATAAGGGCTTCAGTTTTTCAGATACCCCTACCCAAAGTAGAAGAAAACACAACCATGTTTTTTCATAATTTTGATATGTCCCCTTCATGAAATGGATGGTTGTAACAAAAATATTGTGTACAGCAAAATACAGCAAAAAGTGATGAAATTGATCAATATATTGACGCACCTCATAGGCGAAAAAGTGCAGAATAAAACACTAATAGTGCCCTTATATCTGCCCTAAACCTCAAAGCAATATGAATATCAAAATATTTATTATAAAACTAGAGCCTAGAGGCTTTTAAATACAAAGTTGTCATAGGCAGAAATTTCACACAGACACCTTTTTAAAAGAAAGTTACTTTAAGCAAGCAGCAAATTAAAGATTATGTTGCTCTTAGTTCCCTGCATAATTAATATTAGTGAATTGGGAATTAATGTGTCTCTAGGGCTCTATGAAATCCGTTAAAATTTTTTCCAGATTCCGTGTTTTCTGTTTTAATTCATCTGAATTCTTTGTTTTACGACAAAATTATGCGAAAGCCTTTTTTTTCTTCTCCAAACTAAGTGTTGCAGTATAATCAACAGGAGGCCATTGATGTGTGAAGTGATTTTGGTGACACTACACTGTAGAAGAGTGAAGTTATTGAATATTTTTGTAGTATCTCTTTTCAGTGTTGCACTTTTTAGACGGTCCCTGCGCACTCGTCTCAGAGCCGACTGGACGTAGAGACCAGTGTTATTTGTCCAGCTCGGAGGATGGCTCGTTTTGATGAAAATTAGGTCGTAGCTCATTGTCTGCATTACTACAGTTGGAAAGAGGCGTTGTTTGTGTTTTAACACCGTTTCACTTATGAGTTATTGATCCGGGAAGTTAGAATCTGTGAATATATTTCCAAATTTACCGAACTCACAGAGCGGAGGCCAGAAGCAGTGTGTCCATTTCTTCTGTCCTCCGTCTTCTGTAATTTGGGGGGTTTGGACATTGTTAACGTTTCTACTGAGCTGCTGGTTTGAATGAGAGTGAGGAGAGGAGAAGGGAGGGGGAGTTGGAAGAGGGACTGGGAGCTCGAGTGGGCGCTGTTTCCGCCTGGTCCTACTGCGTGCAGTTTCTCCTGTTTTCTCCCGTCAGTTTTTGGACTATAAAAGTGGAGAGGTCCAATACTGCCTTCTGAAAAAGTGCAGGGGACATGTCTCCTGTGTTCCCCCCTGTAAATTATGTCCCAGGCGGTGCCTGCTCAGTCTGTGGGAAAAGACCAATCAGAGCAGACTCTGCTTTTTGAATGGGGGGCATAATATGAGCATAATACAGGATGTCACCTTTAAAGGAGCAGTATGTAAGATTTAGGGTTACCTATTGGCAGAAATGGAATATAATAATTATAACTATGTTTGCATTACTGTGTAATCACCTGAAACTGAGAATCATTGTGTTTTCGTTCGCTTGGAATAAGCCCTTCATATCTACTTAGGGAGCCATGTTGCACCGCCATGTTTCTACAGTAACCCAGAACGGACAAACTGGCTCGAGAGAGGGCCTTTCGCGTTTTTATGTTGAAGTGGCAGCTTGAATTTAGTGCTGGTTGTTTCTATTTTTATATTGCCCAGTCGCGGTTACTCGAGATCGCCAATCCAATCGCCAGGTTATGGGGTGATTTATGTAAGTGTGTGAACATTTTATTTAAAATATTTGAACATTAAAAACATATATTTAATAGCATTGTCTCCTCTATTCAAACAACAACTCCCTTTTAAAAGTCTGTGTGTCTGTGCTTGTTGCGACAATATCACAGCATCATGTTCCGTTAAACATTATTATCTTATCTTAAATATCGCAATCATATCTGTAACGTTAACTACTCTTTTGGAGCGCAGAGCAAAGTTTTGGTGAGCAGGCTCCACATCTCCGTTCTCCATATGCAATCTCTTTTCAATGGATCTCACACCCCGCATGTCAGATCCATGGAAAAGAGATGGCAAACTGGTTTGTAATGAAGGATTTAAAATTCATTTGTCACTTGTGCTGATTAACGGGGCCCAGCCAGCGGACATGCTGCTCCACCAGAAACATCTTTATATGCACAGTAGGGTGCAGATTCTAGAGATGATTTTTTATAGCATCTTAGTTCTTACAGTAAGTTAGTTAAAATCGCCTTAGTATCGGTGTAGGAAATACCAATCGTTGAGCGTTTATGAACCTGAAGGCCACTGTAGTTTCTCCTCCATACTGCTCCTTTAAGCTTACTCGTATACTTAAGTACCCACAGTACTGTAGCGGAACACATAGCAGATGTAATAGTCTAGTTGCAGCAACCAAATTTAGCCTTAAAATCATGTTTGGACCCACCCTATTTTGGAAAAACAGGGAAAACCTGGAATTAATTAATTGAGCCTCCTAATCTCAAGGCTGCTACTGGGTTCTTGTCCTAGTGTACAGGGACCAGACTGGAGATCGCTAAATGGATAAAATTTAAGATTGACCAGTGAAAATCACCTTAATGCATCGTTCAACAGCTGAGAGAGTATTTGGAAGCAGCAGTAAATTACTTACTTATAATTAAGGGAATTACTTATTGTGGAAAACCTACTTGTCAATAAACTTTTGATTCTGATTTCGACATAACATTATAAAGGGGAATCCTATTCTCCTAACACTGAATTTAATTTAATAGCTAATCTAGGCCCGCTTAGCATCAACCCCCACTATCACAGGAAAAGTAGAGTTTCACCTGTGATCAGGGAGACGATGTTCTTGAGCAGAGGGAGGAGGAGGAAGGGTGGCTCTCAGCATGTGGACCCGCAGAGACGAAGGCGTTTCGTCCCCGGTGAAGGCATCTCCATCGGGCATCTTTAGTGGCACTCTCCATCCCACGTAGGACCCAGGCAAGGCCGTCTGTCTCTCTCCCAGCAGGCAGCAGGGCGACATCTTCATGCACCCCCACTTTGGAGGCACTGGCAAAGCGGTAGCTGGGTTTAAGTTCATCACAGCTTTGAGTCTTGACTTTTGTCATGTCAAGAATGCAGGCATTCAGCCATCAGACCGAAGCAGGTTCTTCTCAGAAGATTTCTTCTTCATAGTTTAGGCCGGGACGAGGTCGGGATTTCAGGAGTCTGGTTCAGCAGAGATCATCAGGCATGAGACATCTGAGGAAAGGAAGAGCAAAGGGCCCAGACAAAGAGCATCTCCTTGGTTTTATGATGGTCTGTGTAGAAGGGGTGGGGGTCAGCTAGCAAGGCGCGAAACTTCATCTCCACCCTCTAATTCTAATCTCAGTTATTCTCTTTTGTTCCTAATTTCCTTTGCTAAAGAATTATTAAAACTTATTACCTATTTAATGCTTCCATAGTTAAAATTTTGATTCCTTCAGCTGTTGAAGGATACCAAACACTTCTGTTAAATAAGCAGTAATAACTGTTATACAGC
>NTHP01000528.1:328040-340462 GCA_003416845.1 Oplegnathus fasciatus
CTTGAACAAGACCAAACATGCTATGGTTAGGCTAAATTAGTGAATTTATGTAATATGTTCAGGATCTTATTATTCTGGCATTGAAATCAACACATTATAACGACCTTTACATTATTCATTAAATATATCACATATAATGAATGTAGAGTAGAATTAAAGTCAATTCAGATTCAACAGAGGATTCCTTGATCCTCTGAGTTCAAAGTGGTCAAGTGAGACTTGGTCCTTGGAGTCTTTGCCATCACTTTATGACCGTCGTAAATTGTCTTATCCATTCCATTAGAGGCATTTCCTGTGGCCTGGTAGACCCACGTTTTATGTTCAGAGGTCATTTGGGCCTGGAGTTCAGGGGAGATTCGTCCAGTTTGAGTTAAAACAGAACCCTGTTCCTGGCAGGGCTCTGTGGACAACAACTTCAGAGACGGTTCATTATTTCTCAATGACAAATGTAGATTGTTCATTATAAGTCTATCAGTTCAGCACGCTACAGTACAGTATATTGTTGTTTTCTTTACAGTTTCAACCATTCTTCTTTTCAATAAACCTGTTGGCAACCACATAATGGTCTTCAGAGTCCTGATGAGGGAAAGGTGTGTGAGAGCTTGGTGTGAGATTTACACACTTTGAATAACATACCAAATTAAGAACTTAACTATACAAGTCTAAGTAGCATATGGGAGCAGCATATTACTTTTGGAATAATTTATGGAATCAAACTACATATTGTATCAAACTGTGGACCTCTTTTTAAATGACATCATGCATGTCAGTCTTTGCCAAGAGATTATAACTAACCAGTGAAGTTTGACAGTCTCAATAATAAACTGATTAATAATTAAGCTTCAGGTTGACTGCAAGCATCCACGTACCCATGGAACATTGACTAACTCTGTTAGACAGAGTCAGAAGAACTCATACAAAGGAAAAGCACTGGAGGACTGAGTGTCTTAAAGAAGTAAACACAATCTTGGAAGATTGGAATCAACATGTCTGCCATTCTCACTACAGGTCAGTTTTACAACAACAAGCTTTATATGGCACATCAAAAGAAGATTTTATGGACAGCTTTCCAGAGTATGTAAGACAGGAACACAGGGGAAAGCATAGATTCAAACTATAAATCAGACAGATATGTGTTAAAAATGCTAATTCAACTCTTAACAGTCTGCCTGGGCTTTTCAAGACAACAGCCATATAATCATTTTACCTTCAGCCTGGGCAAGACAAAAGCCTTTACTTTGAAGATTTATTAGCCAACGGGTATAATAAGGAAGAAGCAGTAGAATGATGATGGTGCCTGTTGATGCAAGGCCCTGTAGGTGGTAAAAACATATTTTCCCATTTATGCCTTGTGTTTCAAGTTTCAATTACATTTGTCAATGTTTTGAGATCCCCACAACTGAGACCTCTGCCACCATCCCAATATAATGGAGGTGAAGCAGCGAGGTCTGTAGATTATTGAGCAGGGCTGGACTGGGATAATAATTCAGGCCGGGAATGTAACATCTGCCCTGGCCAATCTCCATGTATTCATAACATAACTCTGTATACTGTAACCATTTTGCTGAAATATTTTTTGTGTTTACTGTTTATGCCAGTAACATATCACTTAGTTTTGTCACTAAATACAGAAATTGCTTCAAAAAACATCCAAAATACTTAAAAACAGTCTTCAGTTTCAAGTGTTCCATAATTGTGGCTACAGGAGTAAATATTCATATATATATAATTTTTGTGCACTTTTCAAGTGTTTGTTTTGCACCTGGCATTTCCTCAGAGCTCTGACTGGACTTCTGTTGATCATCATGAAGCTCTGTTAGCTCTGAGTAACTGTAGGGACTTCCACCTGACAGAAATGAGTATAAAGTTCTTTATTTTTAATATTAATTACATGCATACACATCTCCTGCTTGCCATTTATTCGTTTTTTTAAAACAGGGTTAGAGGGAAGTGTTGTCGTGATTATGCCGTACTGGGGGTAGCCCCTAACGTGTGTTTTTTTTCAAAATGCAAACCATGTCCCTTGCATGTGATCAACATCTGTAATTTTGCAGCATTTAGCTGCACTTCCCTCCAGGGCTTGCCTTTTAATGCGCTCCCTCTCAGCTCCACCTTTTCTCTTTCTCTGGTTCTCTCTTTCACTTGCGCTGTCCATTTTTTCTCCACACTGCTCAGCCACACACACTCCACACACTGATTGAATCTTGTGTTATGTGTATGTGTGTGCGACCAATCATGTGTGATGACAGGCAGAGATCATACCATTAGATTAAAATCAGGTGGTAGTCTATGGTCTACAGTACTGAGTGACTGTATCTGCCCCGTGTTGTTTTAGATTTGATTTACCCATTTCATTTTCAGCTGGCCAGGCCAGAGGTAATAGTTGAACACAAATTTCTTTAGCAATATTCATGTACATTTTGGTACAGGACCTGTCTTTAGGACCTTATCATTTCAGGTGATAATGCATATTCCTAAAAAAATTTATTACCACAAACCAACTGACACAATAAATGCCCCATGGCAGGTACACAGGCAACATAGGCGGCCGCCTAGGGCGCCACCCGGGGGGATGCGCCAAAATTGCGCCCAGAGAAAAAATTTTTTATTTTTTAATTTGACATAAAGAAAAAACATGCTAGAGCTGATGTTTGTGTTGATATCTTTTTTTATGATTTTTTCGCCGTTATTGGACAGAGAGAGAGAGTGAAGAGGCATGACATGCAACATGTCAGGGTCAAACCAGCGATGCTGCAGTTATAAGGCATGCGCTGTAACCATGTAACCAGGCGCTCCTTTGTGTTGATTTTTTATTAGCTCCTGTTACAATGTCCTCAACACTACTCACAAATCTTTTTAGATGTTTTAGCCTGCTGCTATTTTTCATCTTCTCAGTGGAGCGGAAGCTTCCATGGGTGCTGAAGTCACATGCTTCAGGTACGTCATTATTTATTTGGTAAGTCTGTTTCCATCGCACTTTGCACTTTGTGGCATTAAAACTTCTTTGCAAGATTATTTCGCATTTCCACTCAGGCTTTCATATTAGCAAATTGAAAATGTGCATAAATACAGGTGGATGGAAACACACTTATGGGCCAATCCATGCCAACTCAGCTAGAATTCAGAACTTTTCTCAGTTCATGTCATGGATTTCCTTAAAAACAATTCATGTGAAAAAATCTGTGATATTCATGGGACCTTTGTCTACTCCAAATACTTTTTTAGCTGTGAGTTTTTGAAGTTTCATCATTTCATAATTTTTGCCATTCTTTGTATGTGTATTCAATTGCTTATTTTTCACTGGATTGGGCTGAAATTTGTACTGAACATCCAAGAAACCCTAAGGATAATTTGCAACATGTATCCATGTACTCCCTGGGCAGTGTGGAGGGCTAGGGTGATGGTGTCATCTGTTGATCTATTTAGTCTATGCAAACTGAATGGGTCCAGTGAGTCAAGAAAGGAGAAGGTGATAAAGGTTTTATGTAACTGCTGTAACTGCTGTGAGTGCTACTGGGTGGTAGTCATTCAGGAAGAGGGCTTTGGTCTTTTGGGGGACAGGGACAATGGTGGACTTCTTGAAACAAATGTCTGTGAAGACATCTGCCGGTTGATCTGCATACACCTTGACAGCTCGGCCAAAGATGCCATCGGGTCCAGTTGCCTTGCGTGGATTTTTTTTCCAGGATCTGCACATATCTGCCCTAGATATTACTAGTGGGCAGGGGTCCTGGGCGTTTTGTGCCTCCTCAGCTGGGTTGTTCTCAAAGTGTGCATCGAAAATGTTCAGAATTGGAGCCCTGGTAGGTACTCCACTTTGTCCCTGTATTGTTTCTTGGCACTGCTAATAGCTATCCGGAGCATGTACCAGGACTTCCTGTATTCATTCAAATCATCCGAGTTGTAAGTGTTGGTGTGTGCTTTAAGTTTGGCATGGACTTCCCTGTGAACCCAGGGCTTCTAATTTTGGAGTGTCCGTATGGTAATCCTCGGTACAATGTCATACATGCATTTGTCGATGTAGCTAATCACAGAGTCCGTATATGTATATGTATATGTCTATGTTGTTGTCCTGGGACACATACCACTCCATAGTGCTAAAGCAGTGACATATGGCCTGATTGGTCTGATTGGTCAGACCACCGTTGGATGGTCCCTGTCATCGGTCTGTCCTGTTTGAGTTTCTGCCTATAGGCAGGCAGCAGTGATTGGATTTGCCAAATCGGGGGCAAGGGAAGTCCCTCCTGGAAGGGAGTGTAAACTTGGTCAAGAATGTTCCCACCAACTGAGGGCAGCTAATGTGTTAGTGATATCTGGTGGATATAACTCCATACAGCTCATCCAGGGCTTGGTTGTTGTCGGCGCGTGGCAGAATATACACTGCTGTGAGAACGACAGATGTAAACTCCAGAGGTGGGGGACTCGAGTCACATGACTTGACTTGAGTCAGACTCAAGTCGCAAATTTGAGACTTGCTTGACTAACACTGATAAAAGACTTGACTTTGACTTGGTATTCATGACTTGAGACTTGACTTCGACTTGAGACAGATTACTCGAAAGGACTTGACTTTTTTTTAATTAAATATTTGCATTTTTCTAGATATTGAGAAGTTACGTTGTGTTTTCTGAAACATGGTTGAGTGATTTCTTGTGCAATGTGCGCAAACCTGGCAACCTACGAGGAAGTGGCAGACCTGCAGAGGCTAACGCACGAGGCAGCTATCATGGAGGGGGCTAGTCCAAAAATAATAACATTTGGATTCAAGGATTATGTTGTCGATGACGGTAGTAAGAAGAGAACAGCGGTATGCAGGGTCTGCAGCTCAAAATCCAGTGACAGGACCCCCACAACATCCAACTTCATCAATCACTACAAAACCAAACAAAGAAAGGTAGGCTACATGAATGTGTCTTTTTAGCTAACATATTGGCTGGTTAAGTTTAAACTATATGTTGGACTTGGCTTCGAATCGATTATGCATTTTATTGAGAAGACATATGGTTAATGTAAAAGACAATCGGGGGAGTGGTTCAGGAATGCGCGCATTTGGAAAAATCAGTCAGTATTCTCTGAAGTGTGTCCTTTCATTTGATTGAGGCATTTCCTCATCAAAGGCCATACGACGCAGATATGTTGGGTTTTAGTGTGCGTCTCCATGCATCTCCCATTGGCTTCAATACTGGCACCAAAGTCTGGCACCAAGCAGAGCATTACAACGTTGGTATTATGACGTAATGACCCTTCCTTTGTTTATAGTTTCCTTGGTTAGTGGTAGCGTCCCCATTGTCTCACCCCAACTTCCGTGAGAATATTGGGCTGTGACCCATCCTCCTTATGATTCTAGCTTTAGTTTGCTGGGAAATCTTATCTACTTATGACAATTCCGTTACTACAGAAAAGAACAAAAATCACCTGTCCAAAATACACATGCCATTGCCAATCAGCTTATTAATAATAATTCTAATTCTAATAATAGTTATTATTATAATAATAATAATAGTAATAATTTTAATGTAGGAAATAGAACTCATTTTCATGACCACTGTCTTTTAACTGATTTAAATGTGGAAACTGGGGTAGATCATCAGAATTTCGTATGACTTGACTTGTGACTTGCTTGACCTAAGCAATGACTTGACTTGTCTTGCTTGACTTATAGCAGTGACTCAACTTGCTTGATTCTCACCACAGTAACTTGGGACTTGCTTGAGACTTGAAGGTTAAGACTTGAGACTTGCTTGTGACTTGCATGTGTGTGACTTACTCCCACCTCTGATAAACTCCCTCGGGATATAATAAGGACGGCATCCAACCATAAGGTGCTCTAGGTTAGGAAAACAGCCCGAAGAAATGATCTCCACATCTGAGCACCACTGGTTGTTGATCATGAAGCAGACACCACCCCCCTTGCTTGGCGAATGGAGACTACTGTTAAATTAAAGAACACCTTTAAATAGCCTGACACTTCTCATAGAATCAACAGTAGAATAAAACATCACCTAGGCAGCCAACACAGAGATAACAATATAGACCCCACAGCGTCTGCAGCCCACAATCACACATATAAAAGCAAAGGAGGAACTGCACAGTTTTTACACACTGCGTAGCGCACACACAGTGCTACATTGCCACAGTGGTTCCTGATGGTCTCATCTATATAGTTATTTTAAACAGTAAGTGAGTTTCTTAGTGGCTGTCTGAACGCCGTTCTGTGAGCCTTTTGCACCGTGAAGTCCTCCACAATCTGCTGTAGGTTCAGCTTCTCTGCTTGTTCATTCTCAATACATAATATAACCAGTCCACTCAGCCTCTGTGTCCCACTGCGTTCCTCAGATTTTTTTTGACACTTAGAGCTGAGCGCTCTGCAGTTACAACATGTCAGGGATTATTATCACAAACAGAAGAAAGGCCTCACACACCTCACTGAAGGTAAAAGTTCCTAAATGAATGCAGAAATCACCATGAGGATTTTAGCACGTTGGCCACACCTTGCATGCACCTGCTGGTCACGCAACATTGTGGGTGTGTTAGTGTGCTCACCAGGTGGTGCAATAAATCAGTGATTAATTTAGGTAGATGAACTTTTTTAACTATGCCGAGGTACAATAACGCTAACGATAACTGTAATCATAATGGGTTACCATTATGACATCATCCTTAATTTTAATTGCATTGTTGTACATTTATGTACTGTTAACTAACTGCACACCCCATACCCCCTGACACTTAGCCAGTGAACGTACACATTCAACTTGTATCATTTGTTTGTGTCAGCTGAGTGCAGAGTTTCACTTCTCTGGACATGGAGCTCTCTGGAGCTCTGGAGCTCTGCCCTCTTGCAGCCGCAGACACACCAACAACTAATTCTAATCTGCTGCAACTGCTTATTTGGCTCATTTCTTTTGTTCCATTCTCACACACTTTATCATGACTGGCTCTAGAGAGGGCCTTTTGTGTTTTTACATTTAAGTGGTAGCCACTGTAGGTTCTCCTACACGCTTGGAAAAGAAGGGGTGAAGGGAGGGATATTCAGTTGGTTGCAATCCTCAACCTCACCGCTAGATGCCACTAAATCCTGCAAACTGGTCCTTTAAGTAAAAGTAAAAATACCTGTTTCTAAAAATAGTCAAAAAAGTACACAAAAACAACTTTGTTACAGTCACGGGAGTAAATTAAATTTGTTACATCTTCCCCTGACAATATCCTCAAATGTCTCTGGCATGTAGACACACCATGAAGACAGTGAGACAAAGAGGAGTATGGGATTAGGAAAGGGATGAGGCCACAGATACATGTGTGTGTGGGGGAGGGGGGGTTCAACTATCTCAGAATGTTAATAGGTTCAGCCATATGTTCTGTCACTCGCACATTCATTGGAAATTCAGTCCCACTGCTGTCACAACATTCTGGCATTCCTCTACGGTCTTGTTAACGTGACAGTTTGTTCTTGTACTGTGTATATATTGTACTTATATTTCTTCTGTGCACTTTTATTTGTTTATTTGAGTCTGTCAAAGAGAAAAAAATTCTACCCTAGTGAAGTTCTATTCTGTACTTGCCATTCAGGCAGCAGCTCCTCTGGGTTCACCACTGCGGAACCTCCCAGCACAGATCTCCATGTGGATGCTGCTGACATCGCTGTGGTTGTCGTCTACTTTTTCTTTGTCATGGTGGTTGGAATCTGGGTAAGACCTAGAAGTGGCTCAAATCATTTTACACTTACACATTCACCATTATTTTTAATGATATCTTAAAAATATCTTAAGACGTATCTCAAGTGAATAGGTGTTCATCATATTGTGTTAAACGCATGTGAGCTTACACTTAACAAAGTAAAATTTTACTATTTTTTGATTCCACAAATGCTATGAAAGTATCCTAAAATATGCTCAGAGAAAAGATGCTAAACCCTGGATACTAAGGCACCTGACGAAGAGCAAATTTGAGCTCAAAAAGTTGCACTTTTCTTTATGTGACAAATAAGCTTAACATGAGCAGGTGACAGTGTTTCAAGTCCTTTTTATATTTGCAAGTTTCTGCACATGGTAAATGTGTTTCTATACATGGATTACAATGATTTATTTCATAATCCAGGCTGCCTGAAAGGCTCTTGCCTCCTTTTGGCTCTTGTTCTTCAATGAGTACAGCCATTATGATTGTCTTTCTCCATTAACAAGAAAGGTGCCCAAGTACAAATACTTGAAGACGATTATAATATTAAAGAACACAGCAATTCTTGGAGCTCATCCTTGGTTAGATTTCTGTCGAAGTAACCAAGAACTCATTTATCTTTGTGTCATAGGTGGTTGATCTGTCCAATGTTGAAATATGGAGTTCATTTTGGTTGTCAATTTGTGATACAGATGGGTGACAAATTAAAGGAAAAACCTGAATAAATGAGTAGAGAAACATAACGAATGCAGATGCCTCCACACAGGTGCACTGCACGGTACAATTAAGCTGTAGCATGTTATATGGTTTATCAGATATTAAAATATGATAATTATGATAATTCATAATATGTATAAAATTTGGGCCCATGCCCAATTGAGATATACATACGGAATACTTACTAGTGTGAACATGGGTTTTAGTTTTAGTTTTAGTGATCTACATAGAATCAACCGCCACTATGACAGGAAAAGTAGAGTTTCACCTATGACCAGGGGAGATGATGTTCTGGAGGAGAGGGAGAAGGAGGAAGGCCGGCTCTTGGCATGTGGAACAGCAGAGACGATGCTTCTTCCTAATTTCCTTTTTAAAGACTTACTGAAGCGTATGACATAGTTGATGCTTCCATAGTTAAAAGTTTTACTTCTTCAGCTGTTCAACTGAATGATATCAAACACTTCTATTAATAAGCAGTAATAACTGTCAGACAGCATTAACTCAGTTTACATGTTAATCACGTACAAGATTTAATACATACGAATGTCATGTATATATGCATGTGTACATAAATGAGTAAGATACAGTACTTCTAATACACGTCAATGTCTCTTGATTTAAATGAGTATCCACTCCAACTCTCTCCTGAGATGGAAGGCAGACACACACACACACACTTGCACATCTGTGCTGGACTGTGGGGTCAGACTCTGTAAGAAGTTCTGTTACTTATGATAGCAAATGACACATAAACTGACCCCATGTAAACAGATCTCTACATGATGTATACTAATACGTCTATTCTTTATATAGGTGTAGCAAACGAAATTACTAGTTCCTCAAGTAACTAATCTGCTTAAGGAGTCTGAGTCTGTGTGTGATGCAGTTATCTTTATCTTATCTTTAACTTAACATTTCCTCTTATTGCAAGCTATGATCAATTTACAGGCTAAATAAATGCATATTCATGTTCCAAATTTTATTAGCTCTTGAACAAGACCAAATCATTATCATTATTTTTATAGGTTAGCGGATTTATGTAATCTGTTACTTTAAGTTCAGGATCTATTGTTTTTACGTTGAACCAGCATATTATAACACAGTTCTGTGGTCTTTTGTTCATTAAACATTTCACATTTTCCTCGTTTATTCTGGTCGGTGTTTACGTCCCACCTCAGGCCTGTGTTAGTGAGGCCTTACAACACCTGGCTGACCAGATAAGAATCGTGGAGCAAAAACATCCAGACTCCCTGCTCATTGTTTTGGGGGATTTTAACAGACCAAACCTCGCCCTGATGTCTGTGGTCATGAAATCCTTCGAGAGACTGGTGCTGGCCCACCTGAAGGACATCACAGGCCCCCTGCTGGTCCCCTTGCAGTTAGCCTACTGGGCAAACAGGTCAGTGGATGATGCAGTCAACATGGGACTGCACTACATCCTGCAGCACCTTGACTCTCCAGGGACATATGCAAGGATCCTGTTTGTGGACTTCAGCTCGGCATTCAACACCATCATCCCAGACATCGTCCGCTCCAAACTCACCCAGCACTGTGCCAGCCCCCACCTGTCAGTGGATCACAAACTTCCTGACAGACAGCAGGCAGCAGGTGAGGCTGGGGAGGATCACATCCAGCACCCGGACAATCAGCACTGGCGCCCCTCCAAGGGTGTGTGTTCTCCCTCTACACCAACGACTGCACTTCAGGAGACCCATCTGTTAAACTCCTGAAGTTTGCAGATGATACAACGGCCATCAGCCTCATCCAGGACGGTGAGGAGTCTTCATACAGACGGGAGGCTGAACATCTGGCCCTCTGGTGTTGTCAGATCAACCAGGATCTTAACACGCTCAAAACTGTGGAGATGACAGTGGATTTCAGGGAGACCCCCAACACTGCCCCCCCTCTCCATTCTGAACAGTACAGTGTCTTCTGTGGAAACCTTCCAGTTTCTGGGATCCACAATCTCCCAGGACCTAAAGTGGGCATCCAACATAGACACCATCAGAAAAAAGGCCCAGCAGAGGATGTACTTCAACCTCCGTAAGGAGCTGCTGATCCAATTTTACACCACCATTATTCTGTGCACATATATTCTCATTGTTTAAGTACACACTGTTTTTTATCATGTAAATATCATCACTCAAACACAAATCTATGCACGCTGTGTATACTGTCATATCCACCTACCTCATGTAAAGCAACATGTTACAATAATCATATTTATTTCAGCATCCTTTGCACTCTGCACCATTGCACTATTGTCTAACTCTCTACATTTGTTATTGTTATTTATACACTCCCCTCCAAAAGTATTGGAACAGTGAGGCCAATTCCCGTATTTTTGCTGTAGACTGAAAACATTTGGGTTTGACATCAAAAGATGAATATGAGACAAGAGATCAACATTTCAGCTTTTATTTCCAGGTATTTACATCTGGNAAGTCAATCTCCAGACTTAAACCCTATACAGCATGCATTTTACCTGCTAAAGAGGAGACTGAGGGGAGTAACCCCCCAAAACAAACAACAACTGAAAGAGGCTGCGGTGAAAGCCTGGAAAAGCATCACAAAAGAAGAATGCAAAAGTTTGGTGATGTCAGTGGGTCACAGGCTTGATGCAGTTATTGCAAACAAAGGATTTGCAACTAAATATTAAGTCTTATTCACTTTAATCTATTTTAAGTCTATCTGTTCCAATACTTTTGCTCACCAAAAAATTTGGTGTTCCGTTACAAATAATGCTACCTTCCAAGTTGTGTATCAGATCCAAATGTAAATACCTGGAAATAAAAGCTGAAATGTCGATCTCTTGTCTCATATTCATCAAACCCAAATGTTTTCAGTCTACAGCAAAAATACGGGAATTGGCCTCACTGTTCCAATACTTTTGGAGGGGAGTGTATATATNTGTATATATATATATATATATATATATATATATATATATCTGTACATAGTAGTTTGATGTTTATGTTTCCCTTACCTAGAACTTGTTGTATGTATGTCTATTTCTGTGTATGTACATTGAGAACAACGAAAAACCAGAGTCAAATTCCTTGTATGTACATATACTTGGTCAATAAAGCTGATTCTGATTCTCATTCTGATAATGAATGTAGAGTCAATTAGAGTCAATAGAGTGAATTTTGTATTACACAGTGTGTAGTGAAATGTCCTGGTATCATCTTGAATGGGTTTACCATCAATTTATGACCGTTGTAAATTGTTTTACCAATTCCATTAGAGGCCTGTGAAGTTGGAATTTGGGAGGATTTGATGTCGAGTTCTAGCAGTCCTCAGTTCTTTGACCTATGCATAAAACTTCAGGGAAGATTCATTATTTCTCAATAACAGATGTAGATTTTTCCTTATAAGTTTCATCAACTCATCACGCTACAAAGCAGGAAGGGTGGAATATTATCTTAGTTTGGGAAATATAGCATTAATGAGAATTATCAAACAGAACTACTTCAATTATTCGTCCAGCGATATAACTTCACAGTCAGCCTACCAATAAACCGTTGCTGTTGGTGATCAGTCAAGAGTGTCTATAACCTTGGGAAAGAATCAACTAGAACTCAGGTAATAAACCACACAAATAATTAAGGGCATCTATGTGTAAAGCGTAAGATATAGACAACAAGGACAACGACTTTAGGCTATATATAAAACATTTATTAACTAAACTACTGCTACTACTACTGAACTAGGAAATATGAAGGAAAACAGAACCAGAGTTTGGCAGTGGAAGTATGCAGAAGACAAATCAATCAAATACAGGTAATAACGTTAATGATCGTCTGTGGAAGCAGCTTGCAAAAGCGGTGATAAATTTCGCATCACGTTTGTGATGGGTCTGCGGCCCACCAACCCAACCCAGCGAAGATCAGCAGACGAGAGGCATCAGAGAAGAGAGGGACAAAGAATCATTGTTGTCTGTGAGATGGAGGCGTGGTATCAACGAGCAACGGTGCGAAATTTCATCTCTACCCTCCAATTCTGATCAGTCTTTTTTTTTTTTTTTTTTT
>NTHP01000528.1:340525-350818 GCA_003416845.1 Oplegnathus fasciatus
TTTAACAACATACAAGAGAGAAAGCATAGAGATGAAGTGACCACCCGAGCCACATGTTTAAAAAGTGCAAAACACAATACATAATACAAAAAAAACAAATATACAATAAGACATCATAAAAAATACACAATAAAACACAATGAAAGAGAATACATAATACATACATAAAATGCAGAGCTGGTGCATGCAGGTTACCCAAACGCCTGTCTAAATAGGTATGTCTTTAGCTGGCCTTTAAAGGAATCTACAGAATCAGCAGACCGTAAGGGTGCGGGCAGAGCATTCCATAATTTAGGTGCTACAGCCTCAAAAGCTCGATCACCACGGGTCTTAAGACAGGTGCGTGAGACAGACAGCAAATTTAGCAGGTTTGACCTGAGGGAGTGAGTTGATGAGTAGGGGTGAAGTAGTTTGGCTACATAAGCAGGAGCCTGGCCGTGTAATGCTCCGTAAGTAAGAGTGAGAATTTTAAACTGGATCCTATAGGCAACAGGGAGCCAGTGAAGAGATCTAAGTATAGTGTTATTGTGAGACCATCTATTTGACCTAGTGAGTAGTCTTGCAGCAGCATTCTGGATAGCCTGCAGATGATCAAGATCAGACATACTAATTGAGGAGGAAAGTGCATTACAGTAGTCAATGCGAGGTGAGTAAAAGGCATGTGTCTAGTTCAGCTGTTTAAACTACAGTTCTCAGCTTAATAATATTTCTTAAGTGGAAAAAACACAATCTGGTTAGCTGCTTAACATGAGTGTCAGATTGATCAAATATTACCCCTAAATTACACAGGTTGGAGTGGGCAGCAGAGCAAAGAGGTCCAATACTTTGCATGATCATGAGGGCAACCTTTTCTGGAGCAACAACCAGAACCTTTGTCTTATCAGCATTGAGCTGTAAGAAGTTATCCCTTGTCCAGTCCCTAATAGTGTTAAGTCAGTTTAGGAGCCTAGAGAACCCAAAACCTCACTAGGTTTAAAGGTGATATTGATAACATTTAGCCCACTCCCCCTTCCCCCTTCCATTGTATTCACATCACAACACCGAAACACATGTCCCCTCAAGTGGTTGCCAGTTTGTTGCACAACCTGCATTTCACGGTTGAGTGGAGTGAGAGTCATACAGACTCAGTCAAGCGATTAATCTTTCGTGGTAGAGTAATGAATTCATTTTGAACCAGTAGTGATTATGTGCATTATGTTGTGCACGTTGATCTGACAAGACAGTATCCGTGTAGCTTTCCAGTTAGCTAATGTTAAGGTTAGCTAGCTAGCAAACCTTAACTTTAGCTTACCAGTCAAGAAGAAAAGTGGCCACCTCAGCGTGGCTTTTCAGCTGACTCAAACGAGCAAAAGCTGAACCAATGTTCACCCTGGTCTTGCTCCTCCTTTTGTCGCTGAGCGCTTGGGATTGGTACCGGAGTGAAGCCGGACGTTTACCGTCAAACTTTTTCCGTTTTTTCCACACTAACTGGCAACTACTAAGACTCTTGATCGCTGACGACACAGAGATAACGTGATACCAATGTCGTTATACTGTTGGCTCACAAGCCTTGTTAGAAACAGGAACCAAACATCAGATATCTTACACAGAGATAAACAAAACATTCATTTTGGACCCGTCAAAATTTTAACACCTTTAAATGAAAAATGGAGTTCAGTATCATCTGCAAATAAATGATATGGAATATTAAATCTCTATGCAAAAAGCAAATATAAAAGAAAAAAGCAAAGGCCCCAGAACCAAGCCCTGCGGGATGCCACAAGACAGTGGAAAGGGATCAGATACAAAGTCTCCAATAGACGAGGTGAAACTTCTTTCAGTGAGATAAGAAGAAAACCAGTCTAATGCTATGCTTGATATGCCCACGTAACCTCTTAATCAGGATTTGATGGTGTACTGTGTCGAATGCAGAACTGAAGTCAAGGAGTACTAACACAGAACTATCACCCGCATAGGAGGATACTAGGATATTGTTAGAAACCCTCAGAAGAGCAGATTCAGTAGAGTGCTGTTTTCGAAACCCTGACTAGAACTCATCATAAATATTCTGCCTCTCCAACACAGCAGTGAGTTGATTGGCCACAGCCTATTCTAAAACGTTTGACCAAAATGGGAGTTTAGATATAGGCCTGTAGTTCTTGGGCAAAGCAGGATCTAAATTAGTTTTCTTTATAATGGGCTGGATAGTAGCATGTTTAAAATAGGAAGGGACACATCCTGTAGACAAGGAAGAGTTAACAATAGCTGATACAGCGGGGCCAAAAATTGGCTAAACTTTTGAAATTAGAGAAGATGGTATAACATCCAGGGGGAGAAGAAGAAAGCTTCCTTTTCCTTGTCAAATCCATCAAACGTTGTAAGCTGATAGGTTGGAAAGACGTAGCCTATATATAGACCTACAGTATGTGTACATACATGTACAGCCAACAACTGAGAAAGATACAGTAACTTAATACATCAGTTCCTTAGATTCAAGTGAGTGTCCACTCCAACTCTCTCCTGAGATGAAAGGCGGACACGCACACACACTCACATCTGTGCTTGACTGTGGGGTCAGACTTGGAGACACAGGCCTTTCTGTTAGTTCCTATTACGATACCAAATGACACATCAACTTATCCTATGTAAATAGATCACATACATGTATTAACCTATCTTCTGTATAGCAAATGAAATAGTTAAAATAGAATTAAAGAGTCGGTAAGATTGAGAAGAGAGTGGACTTAGCTTTGAAAACAAACAAGTACAACTTCCAGGTCCCTCCCTCTCTCCCTCCCGCCTAATTCTTTCTTTTCAGCTTGCTTTTCTTCATTAGTCTTCTTGTGTTTACTTGTATTTGTCGTGTAAGCTGTTGTTGAGGGAGGAGGGATGGGCAGTTTTCTCATTGCTTGGTTGTTCGGTGGTTGTTTACAAGTCCGCCATTGTGTTCGCTCCGAGTGCACGCATGCGCGGGGGAGGGGAGCTGCCCGCAGCATGTGTAGGACACGCCGTCAGATACTCCTCCTGCTCTGATTGGTTGTTTTGACTAGGGAGTGGTGGATTCTTGCAAATGGCCTTAGGGGCAGCAGGTGGAGCCAGAGGAGCATGATTTTTATCACAGATTGTCTGTCTCATGTACTACTCTCAGGACATGGTGACAGTTTTAGCAAATATGACCTAGCACACTGACCCGGTACTAAAAGGTGGAGCTAGAAACACTGCAGTCCTTTGATTGGTCAACAGAATCTTCACTCTACTTACGTGCATAGGCGTAGTGCTGCGGGAGCGAGATGAGCGAGCCTCTGGCACTTTTTCTCCAAGTGAGGGAAATAGAACATTCACAGTTCACATAATCCAGTTGAAATTCCTAAACATTTTATTCAGCTGTGAAGATCCGATTATCACTAAAGAGTATTTCATGTAAGAGAGCCAATAAAAACACAGAATGGTCAAAGTCGTTATATATTGACATTTAAGGTGTGTTGATTGATTCACGACATCAACTCAGGCGTTGAGTAACATGCAAGAAAAGTTCCACCTTAAAAGTTGCCGGTATACCTGCCAGTGTAGCCTTTGATCGGGACAGTGAATTAAATAATTTTTTCTCCAGTCTACAGCGAGCTAATGTTAACTAGTAATGGTGAAAAGGCAGAAAAACATCCTCTCATTTTAGAAACTTATGCAACTTTTCCTCAGAATAGATGTTTTGAATGTGGCTTCATTTGCTCGGCACAAGTAAATGAAATCATCTGCCTAATGTTTCATGGTTGATGTGCTATTACTATCCAGTAACAACCCTGCCTACATTTAGAGTACTGTCTATGGTGGAAACACAACACAGATCTAGGGTTTAGGTACTTTTGGGCAAGGGTTCTATATACTATACCAAAGGTACTATACCGAAGTGCTTAGTGGAAACGCGGCTTTAGAGGGAAGGGTGCAGGTAGCAGGTAGCAGGGGAAGGACCCAAAAATGCAGAGGACAGAGGCAGAGCAGATGCAGTTTAAAGGTTTATTTTAATTGGTGGCTTACAGGCAGGTAGGCAGGCAGGCAGGTTCACGTATGGGTTCAGGAACGGGGTCAGGTTCTGGTTTGAAAGCCAAGGCATGAAGTCCATAGCAACTTTTATGATCTGGCAGTGAGTGAATGGCAAAGGGCTGGTTAAATGACTGCAGGAATGATTAGCAAGTGGGACCAGGTGAGTAGGTGGGCGGGGAAACTCAGGTGAGGGAAATGAGGAGATTGAAGAGGAGATTGCAGGGGAGATGGGAGTGGCTGCAGGAAGGGACTGAGATGCAAACTGTGACACTAAGACACTTTATGTTGGTTTTTCCCTTAATTTGCCACCCGACTGTATGTGCATATATCAAATCAATTTTCACATCAAGTGTACTGCTGGCCTAATCTTTACCTCTATCTCTTCTATAGTCATCACTGCGAGCCAATCGCAGCACTGTTGGGGGGTACTTCTTGGCTGGCCGCTCAATGACCTGGTGGCCTGTGAGTACCAAACTTCCGACTGGTGTGCATGATATTTTGTTCTCAATTCCATGTGAATGTGATATGCTATAAACTATATGAATTTGCCAACATATTGTACTGTTCCATTGTTTTGTACTAAATAGTTAAGTTTGGCTGCTCTTACACCTACCGTAACATTACAGAACAGTTATTCTGACAGTCAGTAGCCAATCAGTATTGTGTGTTTTAATATTTAGCAAAAAGTTCATTCTTGATCTGTAGAAACTGTACAAATAACAAAATAGTTATTTTTAAATAGGTTTAAAAAAGGAGCCAAATATGTGTGGCACTTTCACTTAGTAGTTTTTTTATTACTATAAACTTTAATATTATATTATATTATATTATATTATATATTGACTGTCATTGTGCACACATTCACATTGCCTCTCAATTACAATGTGCCATGCAAAATACCCTTACTTGATATACAGTGGATCTCAGGGAGAGCCTCAATAGTCTGTTGCTTTAAGAGACTGTTGTATTCTGGGTATGAGGATGATAGTGAAACCCATTCAAAATAGTCTATAACCAGAATGAGTTTATTTCTGGTCTGTTCCCTATCTGCAGTAGCAAGCCACTGTTGGCAGTGGTGGCGCTGCAGAGAGACACAAACAACGGCGCTTCCCATACAGCCACAGCAAGGCAGAGTAAAAAGATGAATGCAAGATAAATGTGCGGAATAAATATTTAAAGTTTCCTCCTAACAAGATTAATCTAAAATGGATAACAAAGAAAGTCTGGTTGTACTTCCGCTGAGAATATGATGACTTTCTGTTTTACATTCTCTGGATGGTTTTTCCATTTTTATCCAGGAAGAGCAATGCAGATTCCGATTGCTCATCCAGTCTACATCTGTTTTGTGGACTTGGGAAAAGTTACGACCGTGTCCCCCAGGGAGCCCTGTAGGGTGTACCGTGGGGGCATGGAGTGAGAGCTGTGTCCGTATTCTTGGCAGGAAGTCGAACATGTTTTCAGTGGATGTTGGGCTTGTGGTGGCAATTTCTGTTAACGAAAGCACAAAGTCAGAACTCGTCTTTCCCGTAAGTTTAATTCCGCATCTGCAGATGGACTCACAGCACAGTCAAGAGTAAACTGAGCAAGTGAGCCCAGAGCACAGGAGAAGTCGGTTTGGGGACCTCAGAATTGCTTCTCTGCAGATGATCTATTGGCTTCATCAGACCATGACCTCCAGCGGTTTGTTGTCGAATGTGAAGCAGTCGGGACGAGAGTCAGCACCTCCAAGTTTGAGGCCATGGTTCTCTGCTGCCCAAAGTGAAGGAGTTTAAATATCTTGGGGTTTGTATCAGCAGTAATGTGGGCATTGTACCAAACCATTGTGGTGAAGAGGGAGCTGAGCCGCAAAGCAAAGCCTTTGATTTACCAGTATGTTCCAACCCTCATCTACGGTCATGAGCTTTGGGTAGTGACTGAAAAATGAGATTGCGGATACAAGTGGCCAGAATGAGTTTCCTCAGTAGGGTGGCAGGGCTCACCCTTAGAGATAGGGTAAGGAACTTGGAGAAGAGCTGAGGTGATTTGGGCATCTGATCAGGATGTCTCCCAGGCGCTTTCCTTTGCAGGTTTTCCAGGCACGTCCAACCGGTAGGAGAACACCCTAGAGAGATTATACTGTATATCTCATCTGGCTTGGGAACATCTCACATCAGTCAAGTGGCCGGATCAACTCTTCAGCATTTTGTGTGTTCAAGGTTCATTTATTTTCATTCTACGACACAGGCTTACACAATGAAATGCAAGCTGTAGTCCCTTCATGCTACACACCAGAAAAGTGTGCAGAGGATGAATTGAGGAGTCTCGCAGGCTGAGGAGCTGCTCTGTAGTCTGGTGGTAAGACAGTGGATACCTTTGTATCACTTGCCAGACGGCAGCAGGGTGAACAAGCAGTTGCTGGGGTGGGTACTGTCTTTTAGTATCCTTTGGGCTCTGTGCAGGCACCTCACTTCACTAATATCACTGATGCTTGGTAGATAAGTACCAATGATGTTCTGGGCAGTATATTTTTTGGGTATGAGTATGCCCTGCCACTAGGGGGCAGTAACATGTTGGTGATGGGTCATGTCACACAATCAAGTAATAAGTAGACACAGGAAATATAATAGTTCTTACCGCAGAATGATATACACAATTAAGTGGCACAAAACAATATATATATATATACACTCCCCTCCAAAAGTATTGGAACAGTGAGGCCAATTCCTGTATTTTTGCTGTAGACTGAAAACATTTGGGTTTGACATCAAAAGATGAATATGAGACAAGAGATCAACATTTCAGCTTTTATTTCCAGGTATTTACATCTGGATCTGATACACAACTTAGGAGATAGCACCTTTTGTTTGAACCCACCCATTGTTCATGTGAGCAAAAGTGTTGGAACATGTGACTGACAGGTGTGTTTTGTTGCCCTGGTGTGTCCTATTACATTGATTATTCATACAATAAATAGCGCTGAATGTCTACGTTCAGTTTCAGATTTGGCTTTTGCCTGTGCAGACTGCATTTATAGTTAGAGGTGTAACCAACATGAAAACCAGAGAGCTGTCTATGGGTGAAAAACAAGCAATTGTGAAGCTGAGAGAAGATGGAAAATCAATCAGAGCCATTGCACAAACATTGGCCATAGCCAGTACAACCATTTGGAATGTCCTGAAGAAGAAAGAAACCACTGGTGTACTAAGTAACAGACGTCNGTGCCAGGGACTGTTGGGCATTAGCACTTTCGTGCTCAGGGCCTAATAATAATCTCTACAAAAACAATAGGTTCCTCGCACTTTCAGTGCCAGGGACTGTTGCCAGGGACCCTAATAATAATAACTCCTTGCAATACAATAGGGTCCTCGCACCCTTCAATGCTCGGGCCCTAATAATAATAATAACTCCTTGTAGTACAACAGGGTCCTTGCACCCTTTGGTGCTCGGGCCCTAATAAAAATAACTCCTTGCAATACAATAGGGTCCTCGCACCGTTCGGTGTTCGGGCCCTAATAATTCCTTGAAATACAATAGGGAAGAAAAATATAAGAGAGGGTGAAAGCAAGTACTGTAGGTCAGAACCGCAGCCTCCTGCCACAGGAGAGTGACTCAAGCAGTTTGTGTCCGAGGCACGTCCCTGCACATTTCAGGGTCCTGGAGGGATAGAAGATTGCAGCCAATCACCTTCTCTGCAGAGCGAATGATATGCTGCAGCTGCCCTTGTCCTTGGCAGTGGCAGCAGCATACCAGAAGGTGATGGAAGAGGTGAGTGTTGAAGATCAGAAGTCCAGGTTTGGGCCAGAGTTTAAGTCTGAACCTCTTCACCAAGACTTTGTCTTCTTCAGGATTGAGTAGCTATTGGAGTCTCAAACAGGTTCAAAGAATTCACTGGAGACAATCAGAGTTCGATGCAATAGAGTTTTATTCTTCAACAGAACAAAAACCCGAGCCAGTCCCGGAATCTGACTGATTTACTACTGCCTGTGCACCACTTTATATAGTCCAAGTGCCCCCAATGAGGGCATTGGTGGAGAACCTGAGCTTCTCCACCTATTTTCTAANGTTGCCAGGTAAATATTGGTGTAATTTCTCCCAAATTTGGGATGGTCCAGCCCCCTGTCCGGGCAAGTCCAGGCATAGCCCTGATTCCAATATGTTTGGGATTTTCCACTCTTGGGCAAGGTCTGGACATGTTCTTTGACACAGTTGTTTTCAGGAGTTCTTGGACTGTATTTTTAAAAACTTTATGATCTTTTTAGGTTGCATGCTAAACCACAATCTTCACGCTTTATGTGTTAGATATAGATACAATCAGTATGCTGGGTACATTTATTATTTGTTTTTTTTATGATATAAACACTTCAGCAAATGACAGTTTTGCTTCAACATGAGGATGGACTCAATGATGGCGGTGTAGAAGTACACCATCATTGACTTTGGCAAGTTGAACTTCTTCAATTGCCGCAGGAAGTACATCCTCTGCTTTTTTGATGACTTGAGGTCCTGGGAGATGATGGTCCCCAGGATGCGGAAGGATTCCACAATGTCGACTGGGGAGTTGCACAGGATAATGGGGGCACGTGGGGCTGCGTTCTTCCTGTAATCCACAATCATCTCCGCTGTCTTTAGAGCGTTAAGCTCCACGTTGTTCTGACTGCACCAGTGAGCCCTTTGCACCAGATGTCAAGACTGAACAACTTCAACACTGCACCCTGCATCTCTGGGGTGCTGCATTTGAACATTTCATTTTAATACTGTCTGGACCACAAGCTTTCCTTGGCTGGAGAGGTTTTGTCTGTGTGGTCAATTCTTCCCAAGTAATTGGGAAATCAAGGGGTTTTGGTTGTCTTGAATGGTTTCTTCTAATGTTTTTGAAGTTTTTCTTTTATAATACATTGATCTGAATTTATTAGATTTATTAGTGTGTCTTTGTACAGATTTTCAAAATGTGCTCTCCAGATGTCACCATTTTGGATGGGCAATGCTTGTGATTGCTTTGTGTTGTTCCACGTATCCCAGAATTGATCTTGATTAATGGCATTCTCAATATCTTCATTTTCATGTGGGTATAATTTTGTCTTTTCTTCCTAATTGTACATATACAGTATGTTAGGCCTACTTACAGTGTGGGGTACAACATTGTGCTTGCCACGTACAAGTTTATGTGGATTTACACTGTTGTTATGGACTACAGTAAGTAGAAAAGCTTTTTTATGATGAGGCAGTTGAAGTAGAAGACGATCGATTTTATGTCCTGTCACAGGGAACAGTGAATGAACAGTGAAGGACACAAACACTGCAGTCAAGCGGTCATTTCATAACTTTCTAATTCAGCACATCTCTTCTACAGGCAAACTAACTTCAAACAATTTCAACTTGCAACCAAGAGCAAGCAGACCGAATGCCGAAACCGACAACCAACAGGCAATAGCCATACAAAACATCTCTATGGCAACCCTTTGGGAAAATTGTGCTGAACGTTATGGGCAGTAATCTAAAGCGTTACCGTTTCTCCAATGCTTTTGAGGAAACAGAGTGTTGTAGTTGTCAGAATTATATCTCTTTGAGTATCCCCTGCTCTTGGAACAGGTCCTGTGCGTTTATATCCTGTGATTCAGGCATGCTCAGTGCGTCACTTAGTCTATTACAGTGCCTTTGCAGATCGGTATCTTCCATTTGAGACAGTTTAGTCACTTCAAAATGAATCCAAACAAGGTGCAGAGAGCAGTGAGAGCCTGATCAACTATGACGTTAAAATAGTCTGTTACATAGGCTTGCTCTGGATTCTTGCTCTTGACCTGGGAACTTAATCTCGTCAGGAATAATTTCATTGACTTTTTTTCATATGATCGTAATTGTTATTTGACGGACAGGAAATTCACTTTGAAGTATGTTAGGTAATGTTGTTTATTAAGCAGCGATGATGTGAAGATGTGTTGAAGAGATTTCCGCTGACACTGACTTACTTGCCTAAAAAGGTTTATTACAAAAAGCACAACATCAAAACAAGCACCATGGATTGCCTGTGAGAGGATCTGAAGCCAATATGGATCGCTCTGAAGAAATGGCNTGGAAAACTGCTGGTTACTGGTTGTATTGTCCCTGTAAAAGTATTTCAATAGGTAAAAGGTACTGGGTGAGCTATAATCTTCAAAATATAACCCCCAAAAATGAAATCAAGTCATTTTGATGCAGAAAACACCTGTCTGTCACATAATAGGAGCTGCAATCTCTTTTTAGTCATTGGAAAACCGTATGTTACTGGTTGTATTGTTCCTTTAAAGGTATTTTCACAGG
>NTHP01000529.1:0-13164 GCA_003416845.1 Oplegnathus fasciatus
ACACCCGGGTCGTAATACTGCAAATGCTGCAGGCTTTCATCAGTGGGTCATAGGCTCAATCACCATTGTGTTGCATCATTCGGCGATAGACTTAACAGACGTTTATTTAAATGAAAATCTTCGAGATTATATCTTTAAGACTGCAACAATCTGACTAATCAACATCACCACATTAACAGCTACTTTCATTTATGCAGACGAGTCTCTGGTGACAGTTTTATTTGCCTATTGTAAGCAGCATTTGTCAATTTTTGGCGACCAAAAAACATCACAACCAGCTGACAGCTACTATATCACCAGCCTACCAAGTTGTTGTGATGTTAGCAGTCCTCTAATTCCACACAGAGCAACATTATCCTCCCACTGAAGTGGTGTTTGTGTCCATGTGATGAATCTAAGTCCAATATTCACTCTCTACTGCTTAGAAACATGATTTTGAACTGATGCTATGTTTTAGAAGTCTGCAACAGAAAATTACACATTACTTTTGTTTGGGATCTCAGCAGCTGTAAAACACATTTAAAAACAGCATTTATCTGCTCTATGATTGGTCTTGAAAGTTTGTTATACAAAGATGGCCCCTTCCAAATGTGGATTTCTGCTATTGGAGGTCAATAACAGTTTGTTCAAGGTCTAACAGGGAGTTAAACCTCTCTGGGGTCTAATATGATGATAACACAACATCCTGTACATTTCTTTTTCTGTGAATGACTTTTTGCCTGAAACTGAATGAATATATTTGTTCACATATAGCCCATGTAACATACAGAACATTACATATTTCCTTATTTGGCGTAAAAACAATGCTTTATGGTCATTTTTGTATTTTGTCACCTTCAAACGTGCAGTCTAGTTTGTGTCAATAGTTTTCTATATATTCTTTTGAAAGAATATTTTAAAAAATCTATATTTAAAAAGGGAAAAAAATGGTTGATTTTGCAGTTATTACTATTATTTTCATAAACACAGCAGTGGGGTATGTGGGACTCCCAACAGTGAGGACGTGTCAACAAAACACAAACACTGTAAAACATTTCTCGTGCATCATGACTCATGATAATTACAGACTCACAAGCTGAGCAGCTGAACACCTAAACACTACACTACTTACTGTAAGTAGAGGCAGGGTTACTGATCTCAGAATGTCCCTCAAAGCTACTTAGTTAAAGTTATGAGAGCACTTGTTTAATTACCTCTCACCCATGGATGTTGAGGATTTTCCCCAAAGTCGGTAATATTCAACAGTGGCTTGCTTTTATTGCCATCAGCCATTTTGTCTTCTAAGAAGTCTCATGTCTGAGTTAATACCCTTCAAATCAAACTGTGGTTGATCTTCCTCTCTCCTGATGCTAATGCTATCAGAGACACAGAGCATCTGTTGAAAATCGCCCGGCGGACCTTCCACCTCTTGGCATTCTTCTCCTCGCTCGGCCGTTCACAGACTATTAGAGCGTTTACGCCGCGGGTAGAGAGGGAGCCGCTGAACTCATTTCACGGGTTAATTAGAACAAAAGGATCAGCCTTTCACCGGGCGAGAGGCTTTCGATTATTGAAAGGTTGTGGCTCGCTCTCCTCCCTGCGGGCCTCCGGTGAGAGGACAGAGTATATTGGGCTCCATCACGGCTAAATGCCACCTATCAATCACCTGATCACGCCTGGCCGCCATCATTAGCGTCCCATGATTGAGAGGTAAGCTTTGTAATCATCCTCAGGCAAATGCAGAGTGAGGATATTAATATGCTGCATGTCTGCTGGAAATGAAATGACAAGTTGGGTCAACTTTTTAAAATGAGAGTGAGCAGGCAGACCGGAGGAGTTGAGGAGTTGAGTGCTGATGGACGGACAAACTGACAGAGATCCAACCCCGTTCAGTATAAAAACATGTCCGTGGTGACTGTGACGCCTCGACAGCTCTTGAGGGACAGCAATATGAGACCTTTCTAAATTGTTTGTATATTTTATCATCAAACAGCTCTTTGAATGGGGCTTCGCAAAAATCTGCTAATGTTCAACAATTTGAAGTGTGGCTTTGGTGCAAATATAGAGTGGAGTGGAGTGATACAGTTCAGAGCTCAAGGATTTGACATTAAGCATGTCTTCATCAGAGTGGCAGCAAAGATGTATAGTAAATTGTCTGGTCCCAGCTAATGGCTGTCGTTCATAGGATGTAACATAATGACTCAAGGTTCTTGGTGTGAATAGTTGTTTTATATTCTGCATATATATTCTGTCTTAAGGACTCAAGTTTGGCCAAGACATAGCAGACCACAGGGACTTTTCAATAAACTAAACGCAAGTGCTACTGCAGTTGATAAAAGATTTGATTTTGTATTTCTTCTCCACGCGTCAGGGAGAACTTAAAGGTGCACTGATTAGTATTTTATATTAACAATGGATCAAAAGACTACTTGGAAAGTGAAAGGGGTCACTCGAAGGGATGACCCAGAGAGAATTCTTATCCGGCAGCAGTTCCTGTGAGCTTTAGAGAGTGTTCAACATCTTTCAGCTCATTATTTGAATCACAGCTTTACTATTTTGATTCACTCTCAGCTCTCTCATCAACTTTGTTTCCAGCAGCAGGGGCAGCCATTCAGTGAAAAAGCTCAGTCAAACCTACTGTGCGCCTCTTTCCCAGCACCAAATGGCTGAGAGTCCCAAGTTAGAGACGAGCCAGAGCTAAAAGGAGAGTGAATATTGGACATATTGGACACATTCATATTCATATTCATTCATTAGATGGACACAAACACGACTCCAAATAAATGATCATAGCAGACATTTTCACAGCAGACATTTTGGTATGCAATAGCACGGAAAGCACAGGGGTAATTGATAACATTAAAAGAACTGAATTCTATTTAGGTGAGCTAGTTTCAGGGTCCTGGTATTTTGCATGTTGGCTCACTCTGCGAGACTTTCGTTGACGTTATGTGTTTCACCTTTGCTTTTCCTGCTATGACAAGTCAAAATGTCTGCCGCGAACATGGTAGATGTTGCTCCGTCTGCTGGATGTGGAAATAGGCAACTGTTTATTGACCTTTATGAGGTGATAATACGCAATTATTGTGTTTACAGTTTGTTGCACTGCCCCCAGGTGGCCACAGCAAATCAATTAATCAATTACAGGTTTAAGGAATTGACACGCTTTAAGGAAAAGAAAATACTTCTTAAACCATCAGAGTGTGACTGAGGCAAGCATGTGTGTAAGTTACAGAATGGTCTCATTAACCAAATGTGTCCCTGTGAACATTTTTGAAAAACCTCCACTCGCTTGCCATCTTAATGGGCATTTGTGCACTGTTGGCAATGGCTGAAAATACAGAACCACATAAATGGGCACTTGATTACTTGTGCGTGTTGTAAGTGTGGCTCTTGTGACAGACCATGAATATCGACTGCTTCGTCGTGCTCTTTGGTTAATATGTAAAGACGATTTGTTGATTGTAACCCCTTATTTTTCATGATCACACACCAGGCAGTCAGAGCTTTGTGGTGTCAGATTTTTGTTCTGCCATTTCAGAACTCAGCCCTTTGTACTTTTTGTCATGTTCAGAGAAGAATTTCTTTAGGATCACAGGAAAGAAAGAAAAAATCAAAGGAAACTAAAACATGAGCGGTGATAACCTGTGTGCCCTTTTGTCCCTTCGAAACACGCCATGACTCAAGCTGAACCTTTAAGAAGTGAATGCTTTATATTCCAACCAACTCACAGCTTGAGACAACACACCTGAGTATGAACGTCCAACCAACCAAGCTCTGATCTATACCATGTGACCATTTGACTTTCTCAACAGCTTTTCATTGATCGGCTTCAGCCAGATAAAGGTCAGGAGTTCACCGAGCTCAGGCCGTCTCACCATCACTTCCACCTCTCTTTACTCTCTGCAGAAAAACCAGAAGGTCTCCTGTCAGCATTACAGATTCTTTCAAAATCGAGTAGGAAGGAGGACTGAGAATGTGACCCTGATTCACACCTTCAGACTACACAAACTGCACCTCCACTGAATCTCAATGACACACAGAAACATCTGCTCCTTCTCAGGGCTTTAAAAAGCTTTCTTCATATTCACAGGAGTCTTTTCATTAGCTTTCTGTATTTTTGTTCTGGCCCTCTTAAGCTCTGAAAAGACGAGAATCAAGGAAAACATTCTGAAGTCAAAGGCAGATAAGTGATTCAGGTCTACGTCTCTGTTGGCCTTTGGAGAGGAGAGAGAATGATTAAATTCAGCAAAGGAAATACATTCTAATATCCCGCAAATGTACTCGCACAGAGCACACAAAATAAATACAGAAAATCCCATTATGGGGTCACGAGAATCTCACTAATAATGAATAGAAATATATATAGTGTCAACATACTGTATTTATCTTCAGTCTGAGGCTGAGATGGTTTGTATAGAAAGTTAAAGTCCTGACCCTTTTTAAAGGATAAGTGATATTCTGTATTTTTCTTCTTGTCAATAAATCCCATAAAATGACTCAAACCAGCAGTGGATGTATCAACAAGTATTGTGTGTGTATCACAGCCTGATATCTCTTCTTCCTCTGAGCCGTAAAAAACTATTAAAACTCATCACTGAGCCACACTGTTGCACTGGGTGAAATGTTCTTTCATTATGAACACACATACTGTAGTTTATTTTGACTCAATCCCACATACACCGTCCTGCTGCCCCAAATACTCACTGGAGCTCCAAATGTGGATTCATCCACTGCTGAAAATAGTCCCCAACAAATGCACTCTTTCCTCCTGTTTGAGAAAAAAAAACTATCCATTGTGACTGTTTTTTAAAGGAATAGTTCATGTTCAAAAATACACCCACCAACACCTCTAAAGCTCACTAATTAACACATATACACACATACATGAACAGAAGTGCGAAAATTACAAGTTATGGTCATACAGGGAGTTTCGTACTTCTTTGCATACAAACTTAAAAAAAAACAGAAAACTGAAGAATACGTTAGTGATTGTAAAAAGATTAAAGCAAATGCATGAGGTTGTGTTCATGAGATTTTCTGTATGTGTGTTGTGCACAACTTACACAACACAAATTATTAAAACCCTTAACTGTGAATGTAAAAGCAGACTGAGGAGCATAAGCTAAATGTAGAGCTTCACTTTGGTCTCTTAAGGATCAAATTAAGCTGTCGGATCCTTCACAGTTAATGAGTCAATGTACATTGTTCCTTAATCTTAAAAAATTAAGTTCATTATTGACTTTGGAAACAGCAGTTGACAAACAGTCTCACCTAAAGGTTCTTTAAGTAGCTGCTCAGTTCATATCACATGATCTGCACCAGCAGATGGAGTTGCCTTGTAGCCTCATGGAATCTTAGATGTCAAAATTTCCATTTTTTCTGAGCACTTAAAGGACTTCTCATCCATGTTGATCTTGACCTTCATCTGCGGGTGAAGATCATATGATCAGCAGCTCCTGAAAGGTTAAATGTTTTTTTGCCTGATGCCTGAAGTTGAAAATGATAAAAATAAGGCAGGTGCTATTAGCACCCAGGTGTCAGTAGCCAACAACACTATTTGCACCCGGGTACACATTAGATACTGTATCTGTATATGTTTTAGAAACCGCATCAGAATCCCGATCTGCTGCACCGCGTAAAAGGACAAAGGTGAGGGGGGTGTTTCCATGAGGCCGGACCAAGTCTGACAGTCTCTTACACACTTACTTACTCTGTTCTTAAATAGACACTCAGTAAAAATAATCATCTCATTAAATTTAAATTTAAATGAAATCAGATTGCATCATCATCATCATACTGATAAGTTAGCATCAGAGCTCTTGAAATTTGTCATAGTAACTGCTACTGCAACACAAAGTAAACTAGTTGAGCTAGTTGTAATCTAGTTAACAAACGTAACTTTGCACCAAAGATCGTCACATCTGTGGTGGATGTGGTGGAGTCAAGTCATATGACCTCCTCATAAATGTGCCCCCGACTTTTAGAAATGTATGTGTATGTTTCCATATATGTGTGCACAGACGGGCACCGTGACTTTTTACTGGTATTTTTCTTTTTCTTTAGCCAGAATTAGCAACTGGAAGTTAAGAGGCAAAACTGGAAATTGAACAAACGAAAGAATGGACACATAAGGTCACCTGGTATTGGCTCCTGAACCAGGGAGCCAACAGACACCAGCAGCAGGCAGAGAGGGCGGTCATATTATACAGTTAGGTGTCATGTAAAGACATATTGCGCAAGTTTGTCATGGAAGATGAACTACTGTACATCTTCCTCATGCTACAACTGGTAAAGCAAAGTAGTATGGGAAGGGTTAAAGTCATCTATTCAAAGATGACACTGTGTGTGTGTGTGTGTGTGTGTGCGCCTGAATTCAAACAGGACCCATCTCCCCTGAAGGAACCAGACCTGAAAATGATGTTAATTTTTGAGTCTGATGACTGTTGGTGTGTTACAGTTTCTTCCAGGTGTCTCTGGTTGGTTTCACTCTGTCACGTCCTGCAGGTTGTCATCGATTTACCGGAAAATAAGGGGAAGGATTTCCACCCAAACAGCAACCAAAGAGAAATCCCTTTGCTTCGGATCAGTGCGACACGTTCTGCTTGACCAGTGAAATGTTTTCTCAGAGATATTACACACCCTCTGAACTTCCCATCAGTCACAGCGGGATGAAGTTTTCAGCCTCAGAGCCGATGACTGGCGGTGGAGTGAGGTGGTGAGTGACAGGTCATCCTCGGTCGTCACGGACACCGAGCAGGGCCGCAGTCACTTCTCGACCGTCTGAGGTGCGACGTCCTGGGAGTCCTGGATCCCGAAAAACACAACCACCAAACTGCACATGTGCAGTGTGGATATAAATAGGTGTGGTTTTCTAGGTGATACAGCACCAGACTCTCGCTGCCGCAGCTTTGTGTGACTGAAGCTCTCACCACGGAGACTGAGAGCACAATTAGCAGTGATGGTGGTGTGATGTGGGAACAGATGTGACTGGGCTGCTGCAAACAGGGCTGCAAGGAGGGAAGTGATAAATAAACCCTGAAGTCTCTTTTGTCTTACATGGAGTTGTACGTTTTTTCTCTCTTTTAGAACCTTTAAACTCCGGACTTTTTGAATTGTTGGACCATTGTGAGGTTGTCTTACTCATTGTTCTGCAGCGGTGGCTGATTCACTGTTTCACCCGTTTATAGTTGTTTTTCTTCATCATCTTCCCTTTGGCTCCTGGAAACACAGTCAAGCTGAAGCAGTGTTAACACCACCCAAGAATGATACTCAGCTGCTGGTTTATTTGGCCCCTGTAGCTAAAACTAATACAGTGTAATATCGATAATCCTGAACAGAATTCTACCTCTGTGAAAGTTTTAATGTTCTGTTTTTGTTGAAACTGTTTTAATGATGTTTTGATTCAACTTTATGGTCATTTTGGAGGCTGTAGTTTGTAGTGCTGTTGAACTGTACTGCATTATATCAACCCTAACGCCAGACAAGAATGTCGGTACTGAACGATTCTGCAAAACCCTGGATTAAGTTCAATAAGTGATTTTTATGTTCAAAGCCAGTGTTTTAAAAAAAACCTTGCTTTCTACAATATCAGCTCAGGGCAACTACAGTATCGATAAGGTTAATGAAAGACTGCCGTTATGGCAAATAAACCATGGTTAAGGTGTGGTTAGGGTTAGGCAACTACAACACTTAGGAAAGATCGTGGTTAGGGTTAGTAAAAAAGCAAACGTTAATTGCAGATCATGGGACATGAAGTCTGGTCTCCTGCATTTAAGTTGGATGTGCTAGGTGCCCATCCACCACCCCGACCTCCACGACCTTACTTCCTGCCTACTGCCTATTGCTACATATTAGGGCACACCACTTCCTGCATCGGCACTGAACGTAAATCATAAGGTCTGAAATTGTACTTCACACAGTTTTAGAAATGCTATTTAAGAAATGCTATTTAATGTAAAGATCTTATGAAATGTGATGATTCTTGAATGTCTTTGTGAATCAGCTGAGACTGTCATTCTACAGTCACTGCTGTATTACTGAAGGTTGAGAATGTTGTATTTTTTGTGTAATAATCATCAACTCTAAAACCAGAATGAAATCATCGTCCAGTACAGCTGGATTCTTCATAAAATCATCACAAACTGTGACTGGGTTATCCTGTAAATATCTGAAGTGTCCTCTTTGTTTCTGTGACATTTTGCAGTTGTGAGTGTTTCTGAGTGTTTGAGGCGGCTGTGATTTAAATGCTGGTATTTGTTTTTCTTTAAAGCAGCAGCAGAGTTACAGGGCAGTGAACTAGAAAATGACATTTTAAAGTCATCTGTAGCTTCTGCAGAGTGTTGTGCCCTTTCCTCAGTGGGGTAAATATTAACACCGCCAACGCCTTCTTCTTCTTCTTCTTCTCTGAGAAGACGACACAACGAGCAAACTGAAGGAAGCTGCAGTGAAAGAGGCCAATGTCTTGCTACTGCCTTTAACCTTAATAAATACTAAATGTAACATCATAACATTAGTATTATTGTTAGCAAGGTGTTTGGGTTTTCCACAAATCTATAGCATATACATATATTTGTATAACATACCAACATTTTGTTCCTGAGTGAAATCTCTCGACAGTGATTAAATGGATGAATTAAATTCAGTACAGATAATTATGGTCTTCAGAAGATGAATTGTAATGACTTGTAATGATCCCCTGACTGTACATCTAGCACCACCATCAGGTCAAAATCACCACTTGTCCAACACTTCACTTCATGACAGAATAACTCTAATAATACTGACTGAATCTCTCAGCTTCAGCTGTACTTTATCTCTTTTTTTTTTTGCCTTTATTTAACCAGCAGAGTCTTACTGGGCTTCAATTGGCTTTAAAATCGCATCCTAGAAACATACTAAATGGTATCTTAAAATCAAACCAAGTGTCTAAAATGAAAAATAAAGACCCATTTACTTTGAGATTAATGCTAATGAAGCATACTAACGTTTTTTAAGTGTGTTGCTTACAGCGTGAATAACTGAGGAGCACACGTTGCTGTATAACTTTACAATACAACAAAGAGCTGCCTCATAAAATACCACAGTTGAATCAACTCCTCTCTCACAGAAACTGAACATGTCAATGATGTCAAGGCAGTTAGATTTCTTTATTTAAAAAAAGCTGGTGTTATTCTATATGTTTCTTATTGCCAACAAATGACATGAAAAGACCAAAACAATGTGTTGGTCCGTCTCTCAGTACCTTCTGACTTCCTGTCCGTGGCTCTCAACTCCAAGTCCATTGGTTCCTACTGAAGACGTAAATCTTTGAAAACACACATAGGTTATTTAAAAAACAAGGCTCTGTAGTTTCCTAAAACAGCTGGTCACTGTAGTTTTTAGCAAATGTTTTTTAAACATTTGTTGGGGACTATTTTCAGAGGCGGATGAATCCACATTTAGTGCTGTAGTGAGTATTTGGGGCACCTTTTTACAATCACTAACGTACTCTTCAGTTTTCTGTTTTTTTCCGTTTGTATGCAAGGAAGTACAAAACTCCCTGTATAACCATAACATGTCATTTTCACATTTCTGTTTTAGTATGTACGTATTATATACGTGTATGTTTTAATTAGTGAGCTTTAGAGGTGTTGGTGGGTGTATTTTTGAACATAAACTATTCCTTTAAAAAACGGTCACAATGGATAGTTTGGGTTTTTTTTTTAAAGTAGCTCAGTAATTTCCTAAAACATCCGGTCACTGTCGTTTTTATCAAATTTTACTCAAACAGGAGGAAAGAGTGCATTTGTTGGGGACTATTTTCAGCAGCGGATGAATCAACATTTAGTGCTCTAGTGAGTATTTGGGGCAGCAGGACGGTGTATGTGGGGTTGAGTCAGAATAAACTACAGTGTGTGTGTTCACGGAGAAGGAACATGTCACCCAGTGCAACAGTGTGGCTCACTATAGTGTTTTTAATAATAATTTTTGGACAGCGATGGAGCTCTATACTCATTGTTGCCTTTGGTCTTTTCATTTGCATTATCCTTGAAAATTATTTAAAATGTAAAGCCATGGACACTTAAAGACTTAAAGACAGAACAGGATTTGAATACCTTGGTTTCCTGCTTTCCTGCCTTTCCCCTCTCTTCTTTGTTCCTGTCACCTTCTGTGTGTGTTGTTTCTGAAACATAATTGCGCTGCCATTTTGGAGAGGACTCACCTAAAAGAGATTCTGATCGCAAGAGACCTTCCTGCTAAAACAAAAGGTCAAACAAAACATAAAGTAAATGGTAGTGGACAGGTGTTGCTGTTGTTGCGTCTTCTGCATGTGTAACATGTGAAAAGTCTAATTAGATCAGCCTTGTGTACATTCACATCTCTCTGTGAGACAAACTGGACCTGACTCGACCCGGCTGTCTCCGTCTGTGCATGCTGGAGGTCACAGCACAAACAATCTCACACATTAAAAAAACAACAACCACTTTCTCATTTCCAGCTTAAAAACACAATTTAGCATGGCGCTAAGTGACGACAGCTAACCAATTTCTGCTAGAACATCCCCGTCGTCTCGACCTCATGATCGCCGTCTTCCTTCTGTCCGTCACATGTGGTTGTTTTTGCCGCCGCTCTGCCTCCTCGCTCAGCGCTGATTTGCCCCATTAGTCAAGCATATGTGTGGATTGTGCTGTCGATCCCAATCAGTTGATTTGGAGCCAGGGCCTTGTCTCCACAGGGAGCGCCGCCTCCTCTTCCTCCTCTTTCCAAAAAGAGGTGTAAAGTAACTGAGTAAATTTTCCATTTTCAGCTCATTTCTTCACTTTACTTGAGTATTGCTAATTTGAAGATATTTTATTCTTTCCATCCCACTTTCTTTCACGTCTTTTCGCTGTTTCTCACTTCTTTACCTCCTTCTTTCATCTGTGGTTTTCCTTTTTACTTACTTCTGTCCATATTTCCTTTGCCTATTTATTTTCTTTTGTTCCTCTCATTTTTTGACTTTCTTTTTACTTTTCTTCTCTTTCATTCCTTCCTTCCTTCTGATTTTTCAATCCATTTCATTTTCTTTCCTTCCTTCTTCAACTAATCCGACTCCTTTCTGATGCCCTTCTGTCTTTATTTTTCTTTCCTTTCCCATTACTTATTTTTCTTTTCTTCCTAATTTCCTTTTCTTTTCACCTTTACCTTCCTCTTCTCCGTCTTCATTCCCTTTTACCTTATTTCTTGTCCTTCTTTTCCTGCTTTCTTCAAATGATTTGAAACCATGATTTAAAACCCCAACTTTATTCTTTCCTTCCTTCCTTCCTTCTTTGCTTATTTATTTTCCTTCCTACCTTATTTCTATTTCCTGCTATTTGCATTCTTATTTTTCCCTCATTGTTTTTCATTATCTCCTTTCTTCAGCTGCTCTGATACAATTTGATTCTTCACAAACCATAAATTCAAGGTTTTTAGAAGCATTTTACTTTCGATACTTGAGTACAAGTTGACTTTTCCTGAGGTGAAACTGTGAGGATGCATAACTTTTACTTGAGTATTTTTCCACTGTGTTGTGATCATTTTACTTCCTCCTTCTCTCAGCTGACTAACGTCTCGCCGATCGAGGCTCTGCAATGATTTTTCAAAAGGTGGACAGTTTCTGCTCATCACACGGAGGCTGCAGTTTACTGTGTGAATGTCTAACTGGAGTGTGTGTGTGTGTGTGTGTGTGCAATTAGAGAGTGAGAAAGTGAGCGAGTACAGCATGTCAGTAGACTCTTGACAAAGTTGCCATTGGCAGCGCAGCTCCTCATCATCTCCACATCGGGATAAAATGAACCCATGAGACCGGTGCCCCCGAGTCCCTCAGTAGACTTAATTTAACAGAGTTAAAATCAATTTCTCTGCGCTCTCCTGGGTCAAATTAACTATCTCCTCGTATGAAGAAGCACCAACTACTTGACAGCTCGTCCAGATCCCGACTGTGTCCGTCTGTCTGTCGGCTGGCAAAGAGCTTTTCATTTCTTGTCCAATCTCCGATTCTCACTTGGAGCGTGGGCCGTCCGCATGGCGAGCTTCGATCTGCCAAGAAAGTGACTGGATGGTGACGCCGCTCGTGCTGCTCTCCATATCTCAGTATGTTTTGGTTCACAGTAATTGCTCTTATTTGTTGAGACACACAGCAAAAGATGACACGAGATGAAATCGAGTGTTTCACTTTGGATAAAATGCAACACTGATGTAAGATTTGAGTTGATTTTGACTGGAGTTAAATAGTGAGGTCACAGTTTTTCCTGCCACAGCTGAGTTGTTTTCAGAACATTAATGTGGCAGTTTATGTAAAAATATTTTGAGCGGCTTGGTAAACAAGCAGTGAGATTGATGCATCCTAACTCATCTGATAAACAGTCACAACTCTGACTTTAAAGCAGTGGTCCTCTTTTTGCAGGCTTGGGCCTCCAGTAGGTAGCTCCCTAGACAGGATCTGAAAAAGCCCATAGTTTTGGAATAAGATGTTTAACAGTCACATTTGTTCAGGAGTCCACATGCTTTTTGCCATATAGTGGCCAAGTGGGCTTACTGCCACTAGAGGCTGATCGAGAAAAACACACACTGCAGCTGCTGTTGGTGAGAACCAAGCAGCCTTGTTGCAGCAGTGAAACATTCCAGCTGCACTTGAAAACAAATGTGAGGTTTCTGCTTTATTGGAGGTGTTTTAAATCTGTGTTTCAGTTTTATAGAAGAAAAGCTTTCAAGGATGAGATCTAAAGCTACTGTTAGACAACAAGCAGTCATCACTGCATCACTTTCTCCAATCCTACTGACAACCTGCGTCATACATTACAGCCGTGCTTCTCAAACGACAGCCCTTCATAGTCATTTTTCATGGCACCCAACTTTCCCACCCCACAAATGTGGTATGTCACATATGAACTAATGTCAACAGGGCTCAACTTTTTTGCTCACCAGCCACTGTGGCTAGTGGTTTTCTTGCATGTTACTCAATGTATGAGTTGATGCTGTGAATCAATCAACACAACTTAAATGTCAATATGACGACTTTGACCATTTTTATTGGCTCTCTTGCATGAAATACGCTTCAGTGACGATTGGATTGGATAATTGGAAGTGGCGGAGCGTCTTTCAGGTGCGCTCTGGCAGCACTACACATATGATAGTATGTGTGTGTTTGCCACCCACCAAAGTGGCTAGTAAGAGTGACTG
>NTHP01000529.1:21726-36912 GCA_003416845.1 Oplegnathus fasciatus
CTGGGGTTTGCTCTGGCTGAATTCCAGTTGCGTCAGCCGCTAACCGAAGGTCCGTCACCGGAGCTGCCGCCCGCTCTCCTCCCAGAGAAGTGGTCTCGTTGCAGCGGGGAGTGAAGCAGAGGAAACATGTAACCTAACGTTAGTGAAACACTACCACCTTTGTCCACAGGGACCGCCAAAATCAACACAAAACAAAAAGTTCCACAGAGCTGCTTTAACAGACCTTTATTTAAATGAAAATCTTTGAGATAATATCTTTGAAATAGCTTCTTTGACATATTTGACAAAAGATTACAGAACAATAAACACAGACAGGATTATGTATATTTTGTTTTGTTTGTTAAAATGTCAGCTAAGCCGCTTCATCAGGACTGTGCGGATGTGGTTTGATCAAACCTGATTTACAGTGGCATCTCCCTGGCAGCATAAGATAAGCAAACAAGCCCACAAGTGTCATCAGATTATGATTCAGATTCAGTTAAATTCTGACTGATGCATGGAGATACCTGACACAAAACAGAAACACAACAGAAATATCTCACGTGAAATTAATCCGTATCTTTGGCAGATAATTGTGTGTCCATGTTGGACACCACTGTTTATTGTGAGAAGCTGTTTAAGCGAATAAAGCTTCAGTTTTGAGCTTTGTCCTAACCCTCCTGTCAACAAAAACCCAGCTGATTCTGGGATGGATTGGAAGCTTGCTACTTAACAAGATGCAATGTGTAAATAATTTAGAGAAGATCACACAATGCCACGGTGCAAGAAGGCCAAAAACAATCAAATATGGAGATTGTCTGATTGGAGAAAAGACACTTGCATTGCACACTTTCCTTACTACCCTCAGACACATTGATAAACTCCATCTATATCGTGAAAATCCACATGTATACCCACAGGCTGTAAAGACTTTAATATGTGAATGCAATAAAACTTTCTTTGACAGAGTCTTTTTTCTGTGTCTCTCCCTCTCAGCGACTGTACAAGCTCAATATGCTGAATGCAGGGAGAAGAAAGAGCGTGAAAACAATCCTTGAACTGATGATCATTTCAATAAGAAGTTTAAATCAGAATGCTTTGGAGTTGCTCAAAGTGTGTTCAAAGATTCCCTTTGCTTCCAGTCTTTGTGCTAAACACATTCTGGACTTATCTTTGTTCTCAAACATGAAATCTTCTCGAGGACAAAGGAGTTTTTCTTTAACATTCACGATTCAGTTATATTTCACTAAGATCACGTTAGAATTGGATGTTTTTTCCCTACAACAAAACATAATGCAGACTGTAAAGTCCACGTCAGAATGCACGACACACATGTATGGACGCACACACACTCAGGTTAGTTCCTGTCAGTAATGGCCTCCCGCCTCCCTCCTCCGTCTCATCGATAAATAGGCTGAAGCAGAGCGTGAAATGAAAAGCAACAGAACAGCATGAAATGGGACTAAAGTTGGGAAAATGGACATATTTATCCTTTTGTTTTTGAAGAAGGCCGGGGAAATAATGGCACAATTTTTACATAAAGCCATGCTATCTTCACAAACACTGCTGATATTATGCTTATTTTTACACCCTGCTCTTGTTTTATTCTGTGTAATAATGGATCATTGACTGTGACTGTCGTAGCGACGGAGGTCCGCTGTTGTTTCAGTCTGATATGCAGATGAGAAAATAACAGGAATTATCCGTTAAAACAAACAAAACGCTGAAACATTTTACTCACTGGCCGAGGTGAGAGCCAGTGTTATGATCAAATATACGCACATGAACATTTTATTTCTTGTATTTTGCAATTACTATTCGGCCAAATGTTTGCGCTAACACCATGACATAAAGAATTATAGACATCATTTATTGTATTACAGTGGTTTTTTTTGCACTAAAGAGGGTGTTTTGTGAGTGATGTTGGCCGCAGTTACATGATAACAGACTAACTTCCTGCTTCAACTTTGACCTAACGTTGTATCGTAGTTGTGTGCACACAGTTTTCCTGTGCAGTTATTATTACTCCATTCTCTTGAGAACTACTTGAGACCAGATTCTATTAAATTTTCGGAGTATACTCCTGCTCCCCCTAGGATGGACCCCATGACTTAACCCAATTAACCCCGTGACTTCTCAGTCCTCAGGAGAAACTTTACATTTTAGCTTCTTGACTGATAAAGCTCTACGAAAACATAAATCATCAGTGCGTTGTTTGCTGTCTCCAACACTTTCATAATGTGGCTGTAATGAACACGGCAGCATCAAGGGAACACTAGAGGATTTTAGACTGTTTGTAGGCCGACGACCTTTCATGTAGCTTTAAAGTTTGAAACAGCACTATTATCTAGTTTGAAATGATTTAGAATAGTTAATGACATACAGTATATGTGTACGACATATATGTGTATGTTAATCAGATCATTTTATTTACATGTTTATTGCTATTCTGATGCATTATACATGCAAATATTGGTAATTTGTGTTAAAGATCCTGAATCATTCAGAAAATGCTTGTTAACAATAACACCAGTGGCCAGATTTTGCTGTGATTTAATTGCAATAAACGGATCGAAAGGATGCCAAAATAACTACACCATGATGCTGATCTGTAAAAAATCTGAATTCATGCTTTGTCAGGTCCGTCCGCAAGACGACAAGCAAACAACTTTTGAAATGCTTGTTTTCTGAATGGAGTTTGGATCGATCAGGGCTATGCTCACATTGTAGCTGCTCCATCGACACTCAAAATAACGTCATCTAAAGTAAATTGTTACATACAGGACCTTTAATGGTGAAACAGTCAATGAATATAACTTAGTGGTTGGCTGACAGGAAATTACTCTGTAGCAATTTGGATAATCTCTTCATCGTTCGTAATATTTATAGTACTTGAATACATTTATTTCTAAACACATAGTACTGTATCCTAATGTGTTGAAATACAGTATATCAAACAGTCTACAACACTGTCATACATGGCATGGTTTAACCCTTTACCAGCTGGGGGGTCGACGTCATTAGCCTGCTGCTTAATGTTAGTCTGAGTTCGATTTGAGCGCTCTACACATTACTCTGTGCTGTGATTCAAATCGTAAGTAACGTATGGAGCGCTGAAGTTACAGGACTACTTTTTGCTGTCAATTTTGATCATTTATTGTCACCACAACTGGACCCATGAAAGAGAGACAGTTCACGCTAGCCGACTTGCTAGCTCCCACTTTCCAAGTAGAATACAAACTTAACAGCGTGATAGGTTTTCCAAAAGTTGAATGTTAAAAGTCTTAAACAGTACAAAACCAACACTATGTCGGTTTGAAAAAGGATGAAAAAAGAATTTAACATAACATCTGTTCCCAGTCTTATCAGTGTGAGAGTCTGGAGCTGTTTTCTGTTTCATAACACTGTACACTGTCCAAATATTCTGGACAGTTGGTCAGGATGAATAATCACTTTGAAGAATCACTTTGGACTCTTGTTTTGTCCAGTTTTGAAGACCATTTCTCATTTTTGACATGACACAGACTAAAGAATGAGTCAGAAAGATAACATAATTATTTATAATAAATTAAAATTGCCATTAATGGCAGCCCTCATTTTATACCCAGAAAATGTGATTAACTCTCATCTGTTATTTAGTATAAAATCCACTGGCTCCATTCAGCCAAGCCCACCAAGTGCACCATGGGAAAGTTTATCCGTACAAGGTTACCACAGAATTGATCTCAGACAACATGTATTGTGTGTGTGACTGAATGCTCAGTAGCATTAAAAGAAAAAAAACAGCAGCAGCAGCCTCACACAACACACAGGTTTATTCTGCAAACCACCCAACTGTAGCATCGCACACACACAGGTGTCCTGGGAGGTGTGTGTGTTTGTTTGCATGTCAGCATGTGTGTGCGTGTTTGGACACAATTAAAACGTCCTCTTGGCGGCGAGTGCCAATGCATCACCCTGATGACAGTGGACAGGCTGTTTGCTTTGCCGCCGCTGATATCGAGCTTAATGATGTTGTCCTTCATTGCGGTTGCCGCGGCTGACCTGCCCATCACTGATGCGTGGCAGCTGGGTTTCAATTGGGAGGAGGTGTGCGTGTGGGTGTGCGTGTGTGTGTGTTTAGGCAGATTGAACCTCTGGTCGAATGCCGAGGTGTGAAGATGCCAGCAGGGATTTTTGTAACCGAGTAGCTAGAAACAGATCATGGTGTGTTTGACAAGCAGGGCTGCAGGAGATGATGATGAAGCCAATAAAAGGACACTTCAAATACTGTAAAGGCGTGGTCAGCGTGACTCTTCAATGTGAAGAAAAGCCTCCAGGAGCTGCAGTGTTAGCTCTGTTTATGTAACTCTCTCTTTTATGTGACAAACTTGCTCCCAGTAAAAGGTTCAGAGTCAGAGGAAGAGATACTGAAACTGCTGCATCTCTGATGAAATGGCATTCTTCCTCTGATGCAACCTTGTCGATTGTCACGAACTTACTTCAGTTATCCAGCAGACTGGATCTTTATCTGAACACTAAGGAAAAAATAAAGTACTTTCTTTACACTTCAACTCAAAATTTAGTCAATCAGAGATCAACTTGTCGACATGTCTGCCTTTTTTTAAATGAAAAGAAATCAGAAATCATGGAGAAGAGTCCGCAGCATAAACTCCTGAACAGGGTTTACACGATGGCACTTGAAGGCTTCATTAAAGGTCCACTAATAAATATTTTATTTTATACAATGAAATGTGTCGCTCGTAGCTTTGAAACCACAGGAAATGGTCACAAACTCTGCAGCTGTACAGCACTTTCCAGCCTGTTTTAGCTCATAATTTTGGTTTTATGGTTCAGTCTCTCATCAACCTTGTTGCCAGCAGCAGCAGCAGGCAGCTGTTTTCATTGAAAAGCGCTGATAAATCCACTGAACGCTACCTGCCCAGCACCAAACAGCAGACAGAGAAAGTTCGAGGCTATCTGAACTCTACAGATCAGTCTCAGTCTTTCACACCTGTAGTTCACTTTACATTATTTGGACCAAGGAAAAAACATGATCAATTGTTGCCTCTCAGCTCTGGTCTGTTTTGTGTTTTATTACAAATGAACCAACACGACTAAACATGAAGTCACTTGGACTGACAGGTTACTCATTTATTAGATAGTCTTGTTGACTGTCTAATGAATGGGTTGGGGACCCACATGGGGAAAATCTCATACTGACGACTAACAGCAAGTCATGCATGTGTTCATTTATCTTCTCTGGTGTCACAGTGCACGAAGGAATAACTGATTAGAAGTATTATTAGTTAAGACTGCGACTGGACCTCATCTGTGATGACGGACACGTAGAAACAGGATGAAAGAGGAGCGACTTGTTATGTAATATTAGGGAGGATAAAGCTACCGTGTGGCGGCTACGTGTCACCCAATTTTCAACAAGGGACTGCCAAAATATACACAAGCATAACACACCGCTGATTTAATTTCTTTTCCTAAGAAATGTTCTTTTCTGATGTATCAAGGAAAATCCCTGCAATCACGTGCTGACATGTAGATCGTAGTTAGTAAATAGTCTTGCATAGTTATATGAATCACTTATAAAGACTGTTTCCTGGACAGTAAGCGTGTTGTGTGTATCATCAGCAGACAGATTTAACACTACTTTCACTATCCCAGAGTCCTGTAGTTGGTCTGCTTCGCTTTCACACCGGCCTAAACAAGTCGAACCAAACTGGACTCTGGTTTGAAACTCTGCTGCATTTGTCAAACACTTGAAAGTGCGTTCACACCTACATGTAATTTGTAACCTGCATTTGGTCAGTAGGACGACAGCTTGGTGTCCAGATGCAGCCTCAACCAACCAAAGCACCAATATCTTTGTAAGCTTTCTGTGACATCAGAGAACATAATTTACACATCAGAAGCAGTAACGTGCAGCATGACAGGAATTTGTTTTGGGTCTATGTAGTGCTGATGATGCAGGATGAGAGTCACCAAACTATCCAATGAGTGGAGTCACCTGTCAGTCGTGACTTACAGCTATTGGTTTCTTTGTTTTAAGTCTGTGAGAACACGAAATGTAACAAGAGACAACAATATATCTTTTTTTATTTGGTGAACAGGTGTTAAAGCAACCCAACAGATGTTTGTGAAACCAGCCACTGGTGTCTTTAAGAGACAGTAAAGTGCTGAGAGGTGCTGCTGGGAATGAACACCTGGTCATTCTTTTGAGATTCTAACAGGAAGCGGAGGTCGGATATAAAACCTCTCAGGAAGAATCCAGTGTGTGAGTGTAACGCTGCAAGAGTCGCTGTGTTCACCTCTCAGACTGAAAAAACATGACTTATAACAGAGTGTTGATAAATGGGAGTGTGTGTAAATGTCTCCTAATGTATAGTCAGCATAATTGGGCCTGAATTATTCTTTCTTTCATTACACTAATGGCTCAGCAGAACGCAGCAGAGTCGATGCAGAGAAAGAGTGAGGGGGAGAGAGAAGGACATGATTATTTTCAGCAGGGTTTCAGATACAGGTGGGAAAAGGGCAAACTCTCAGCTGGTGACGTTCATCAACAGGCGTTGTAAAGGTCACGCCGTGTCTCTCGACGTGCACCCACACCCGACGGCGTGTTTACCCCCGCTGGGTGCCCCCCCCAACCCTCCTCCACAACTATGCAACCCTCCACCCATGCTTTTATTAGCCCCCATGGGAGAGAGACGGCTGCTGTGGCTGAAAACCGTGTAAACACGCAGCGCTCGTTTAATATCCTCATTCAGAGGCTTGATCGCTGATGAGGCTGCGCCGTTTCGGTGAAAAGCAACATTTAAACAGCGCTGACACGGTGAAGAGCGGTCGACCTATTTCACCATCTGTTGTTGCTTTTTAGTTTTTTTGCCGGAACTAATTCGGCTCGTTTTCCCTCTTGAGTTCGAATCAGTCAAATTCGAATACGTCCAGGCAGAGTTGATTATGACTTTGCCTCTGCAGGGCATCTGATAATGTATGGACCGTCCTGCCTTACTTGACGTCATTAATACCTGTCGGTGGTGGCTGGTATTTCTGTGTGCTTACATCATGTTCTGCCCGCTCAGCAGAAAGTCCACAAAACACATTAACATGATGAATCACTGAGATCATGTGACTGCGAGGTAAGTGGGGCAGCGGTCCAGAGTTGTGATGTGTCGCTGGCTCTTGGACAGCCCCGGCCAGACCTTTGACCTCCACAACAGCAATGAAAACCTCAACATGTTCCTGGCTGAGGGCGGAGCAGAGGCGTCCAAATACGTAAGAGAAACTTGCATGTAAATGTAAAAAAGATAAATGTAGATTTTGATTTGATTAAAACAATTCTCTAATACACTTTCTGTCTTTCAGTGTGATTAATTCACACAAAATCAAATCTTGTAATTTATTTTCAGGCTGGAAAAACTGCTGATCAAAGTTGGGAAGAAAATATTAATGACTCATAAAACACTGATGAAAATGCACTTAAGATTAAAAAAGACCAACAAATCCAAAAGCCAGTTGGATGAAATATAGCTCCAGACTCCTGTGGGTTTGTTGTATTTAATTTACTGTCTTATTTCTGCGTGCACAAAAAAGGAAAATGATAAAAAAAAAAAAAAATACAGCTGTTCTTGCAAAGTTAGTGCCCAAACTTTACGTATGCCGACAGACATCGTCTCCAGAGAACCAAGAAAATGTCACAGCAAAACTCATTTGTGGGTTCTCACTAAATACCTGGTGGTGGAAGCTTTGTGACGTAGAGACTACTTGTTGTTTACACCACCCTGTCTTGTGGCCGACTCCAAACCACGCTCTTTTTGTGTGGCAGTTTATACTCTAGCAGAGCAGGATCATGTTAAACTGGATGGGCGTGACACAGCTAATGTGATAGGGCTTCCTCCATTTTGGACTCTTCAGCTCTCTGTTCCCTCAGACGTCTGCACTCTCACGCCGGTTCATAACTGGCAAACAGCAAACTCGCATGTCAAAGTTCACCACAGTTCAACTCTTTCTCAAAGCTCTGTGTGGAGTTACTTTGCCTCAGCAAGTGTGGCACAATAATCCACGTGTTGGTTATTAAACAGAATAATTTATTGGATGTAATGCAAGTTAAGAGAGTTTTTTATAGGTTTCCTTTGTGTTTACGGGAAGAAAATGTTCATTGCGGTTCGAATTTAGGGTACAGTGTTATTCACGGCCAGTGTCATTGTTTGGCAGTAGCACCAGGAAATCGCCAGTAGGTGTCAGTAAACTGTAAGTTTAGCCAGTTAGCAGCTGAGGTTTACGTCCGCCATTGTAGCCTAGTAGCAGGAGCATGAGGCAGTAGCCTTAACAACGAGCCCTCGTGTGAGGGAACCCCCATCGCTCATATTAACATGTTGTAGGACTGTTTAAGCCATATGGTGTTTTTATTTGAAGTTGGACCCTTGAAAGAGCGGAGAGGTGGTGTAATCTTTCATTGGCGTGCGTTTGTGATGTCTTGTTGTTGGTTATTATGAATAACTGTGTACAAGACGGAAGCAGAAAACGCTGTGTAGCGACTGTTAACCTAAAGATATATTTTGCCGAAAATTTAAATGAGCATTACAGTTCACATGTTTGCGTCACACTTCTGTCTTCTATCGCTTCTTCTAGCTTTTGGCTTTCAAGCATTTTTACAGTCACAAAAAGTTTGTGTCCAGTTAACTTTGTTCCAAAGTTTTTAACAGATTTTTCTGATTGCTGGGCCTCTGAAAAGAGGTGAAGCCGAGGCCAAACCTAATATGAGTCGGAGTGTTGATATGTGAGATTTAACAACAAATTTTTTTTTCGCTGCTCAATACTTAGCAGAGATCGTTTTTGTACAGTAAAACGTTTAATTAAAAGTTTTTCTCCAGATTTGGCATAGCTAACCTCATTGTGAACATTCCCTTCTTTATTGTCAGTGTTTGGGTTACACTGTCTGTGTCACTGCAGCCAACACATGAGGCTGAAAAGCTGCTGGAAAGCAGACAATGCAACATTCCTGAGACATTTTGATCTGTATTAAAGCCTTTTGTACACAGCCTGTTTCTCCAAAAAGCTAATTAAAAACCCAAACTTCATGTCTGCTGTTCAGCATTTGCCACAACATTTATTTTGAATTGAATTTAAGGGGGAAATATACGGCTTCAAGATGTTAAAGCTAGTATGAGGACATGGAAAGTTTTTGTAACTAGTTAATTTGGAAGCGCCTGGTTTCCTCTCTCTGTTCCCACAGTTCTCAGAGGTTAGTTTTCGGAGGATGAGGACCTGGTCTCTCTGCTCCCTCTGTCAGCAGGTGTTTTGGGGGCCGCCGTGGCCCTGCTGCAGCGCTCTCTGTATTTTTAACATATAGGCCGCTGCACCCATTCAGTCTGATGACGAGCGAGCCTGCCCCACTGTGATTTAGCACACAGGGCTTTGTGTGGCGAGGGGAGGGGTGCTCAGCCTACTTCATCAACGTTAATTTCAAAGCCTCGACCTGCTTGCTCAGCGGATTCAGGCGGCGGCGGCAGAGTCGTGTTCCTCCAGCGTTTCTCCTCAGCTGGCCTCCTTTTTCCTGCCACCTCAGCAGTCTGGCTGCCTGAGGACCGGAGCGCCCTCGCCGCTCTCTGAAACATCTCTATGAAGCTCATGAAGCACTCTCGGAGTCGGCAGGCCAAGAACTGATTTTCCACTTCCTGTGCATGTGATTGACAGGCGCCGCTGCCGGAAAGGGCTGACGTGTCGGACGCAGCCGACCACAGAATGTTTTTTTCTTTTTTTCAGCCCGTGTCGGCACTTTGGAGCGTCGCCATTTGTTCAGGAGTCGCTGTTGTCAGGCGGCAGAGCAGAACTGATGACTGCGGCCGGCCAGAAACATCCATCGCTGTTTCTCCCCGGGAGGCGATTTGTTTGTCATGCTGGAGGGTTATTGACAGCAGCAGCTACTGGACAGAAGCACACACACACATATACAGAATGAACATAACGCGGATGATTTCATTTTACCGATGAAAAATCTTCCTCCCTGCGGGAAACAGTCCAACATAAAACTAATGAAGTTTTACTTGAACTGCTCCATTTAGGTGATGAAGCAAACTTCATCATCATCATCCTCGGGGTGTAAGAATGGTGATTGACTGTGTTTAAAAAAATACCTCATGAGGTGTCACAAAACTGACAAACTGGACCTGATCAACCCGATGTGTTCCTGTATAGCCCATATACATCTGCAGGACAAACATTACGTAAAAAAATCTCACCGTCTAATATATACTGTATACATCATATACATCATACTGCAACCTCAAAAGTGACAGTAGAGTTGGTTGTGCTGATGAGAAAGCTTTTATCTCCCATGTGATAAACTTTCCATCAGGCCAAGAAAGGGCTCTCATCCATCCTCACAAAGCACAAGGATGAAGTCATATATGCTTATTGTTCCTTAATTTAGAAGACATTTGATGGATACCCTGGGGGACAGTAGAATTTACACAAAATACTGATTCAGCACTTTGTTTCCTTGACTTTTGTGGAAGATTTACTGGACAATAGCTATTGTTTATGTAGGTCCTTGTTTATTCGCCACAAACAGTGTACAGATGTTAGCTGTAGCTATAGCTAAAAACGTGTGTGTGTGTCTGCAGTGTGTCTGTGTCTTCTTTTTTCTACCGTCTTTGTAAATTTGCAGGATTTTCAGTGAAATTTAATATTTTCAACATGTACAGATGCAATTTCTGTCTCTTTGTGGCGGGTTTTTGTCTGTGTATTAATACGTCCAGTATGTGAGTGGGTCCAAGTGGACTCTTAGTTCAGAATGTGTAGTGTGTAACAATCTTCTCAAGACGAAAAAATTATTTTTTATTCAAGGCTAGATTGCATGCATGAACATTGTTGGGTTTTTCCACAAGTCTGCTTCAGACCAGGTCAAACATTTTGGACCCATAAAGAGTTGTAGTTTATTTGAATGCTAACAAATTAATTGTTGTTAAAGATATAATCTTGAAGAGTTACATTTAAACAAACAGCTGTTAAGTCACTATCTATCGCCGAAAGATGCCACACTACGGTGACTGAGCCTATGGCCCACTGACGAAAGCCTGCAGCATTTGCAGTATTACGACCCGGGTGTCGGGAGCGACTTTCACAGTTCGGCTTTTAACGCAGCAGACTCGCTCTTCACCTCACCTGTGTGTGAAGCGGCGTACTGTTGGCCGAACAAACAAAGGAAAGGTCGATGACTACAGACGAGGAAAATGAAATGAAGTCCAAAACACACTTGCAATTATCGATTATCGCCATAGGTGCCGTGAAAGACAACAAAATGAAAACAACTTTAACTCACTTAAATCACACATTGTAAAGCCGAGGAACACCTTTCACTTTGTCTGAAAGACGAACAAAACGACAGACTGTATTGAGTTGCAGGGGCTAGTATCTGCAGTATAGCTGCAAGTATCTAAGTTTCTATCCAGATTGTGGTTGGAGGTCACTGCTGCCTGGTTGCTGTTGTTTTCCCCCCTGATTTGAGCGTCCTCTCAGCTTCCTTTTAGCATCCTGCCTGCTAGCTTCAGGTCTGCAGAGTCCACCAGCTTTCAAAAGAGCCACAATGATCATCATCCTCAGCAGCAGCAGCCACTTCAGTCTGCACGTTCGTCTTTTGCCTCTCTGCTCCACAGTCACCAGCTTTGTTGTATTTCAATTTCCTTTCAAGCGATTCCCACTTCACCTGTACACTTAGCTCACATGCATATGGAGAAACAGTGAGGGACTGGGAGGTGGAGAGAGGTAGAGAAGGACAGAGGGAGGAATTTCTTTTGAAACGGGAGCTTGTCAGAAGAGCCATCGCTAGTTTCATTGCCGTCTCCATAACAGCGAGTCACTGGGGTCTGTTTTACACTTCAGGCGACATCAAGCAACTTGACGGAGGAGGCAAGTGGTGGGCACTTCACCGTCTCCTGCTCGCTCTGATTTATCTGTTTGTTCAGCAGGAAGCCAGGCAGAGGCCTCCCGCCATCAGAGGGTTTTTATCACAGCAGAGTCAGTCCAAAGGCTCGGCGGAAGCTCAGTGGTTTTAACAAGTGAATCTCTCTCTCTCTCTTCTTCTCGTATTGTTGTGGAGGATTTTATTCTCTATCTGCTGCTTCCTGCCTGGGAAATATATGTGCAAATTATGTCCCCTGCCAGGTCAGATTCGGGTTATTATACAGTTTTTTGCCCGGCTGGTGGCTGAAGTGATTTCCATTAAAAAGCTGCTGCACATATTCCTAGTAGCCAGAGGATGAAATTTAGATTTTTTTCTCTAGCGCCATCATTATATTTAAATTTCCACTCGTACCCAGGATACTGTGTGACTTAATATGGCATTACAGACGTGACATTTACTGAGCACATTCATGCTCCCCAGAGTATGAACCTTTTTTAGACACTTTGGAAATGTAGTCTGGAAAAAGAAAAATTTCATGGCCCAAAAAGACAGCTCACAGTCTGTTTGAGGCACTTTGGAATCTGATTTCCAGCTCAATTATCAATTCTGCTTGTTGATTATCGGGTTGTTGGGGGTTTTTTTTTGCCTTGCTAGCAGATGGGCTTACAACAGCTAGATGTGATGAAAAATTTAAACTGCATCCATTACAAACAAACAATCAAATAAGAGCATGTTCAGTGCTGCTGCAGTACAACTGCTTAAAGGGAGTTTTCAATAAAGGAACTAAGACCTTAGTGTTAATGCTATTGGCTGAGTTTACCCTCTTCTAGACAACATGACCTTTCTTCTAGAGCTACCTTCAGAACACATTGGTTTAAGTTGGCTGTCCTTCAGACCAGGCACACTTTTACTTTTACCAATGTGTCAATCCACACTGACTCTTGGTCACAAACACTGAGACATGTAAATCACACAAATCTCCGACTTTCTTCTATATGCATTAGAACATTTGTGTTTATATATGACGATGATTCAAGAGGCCCAGCTTCACTGTGAACTTCAGTGGTGAAGACAAACAGAAATACTTCTCATATAGTCGTTGTAAAACTTAAAGTAAATCCGAGCAGATGTTTTCACTTCAGTCATCCAGCTGGAGGCGGTCGAGCAGGTCGCTGTCCTTTCAGCACCTCAGCAGCTGTGGTGCTGAAAGGACAGCGACCACTTAGCGCCGATTTGGCCATTTGCAGGTCAAAAGACGCGTGGTACCGGTTAAGAAACTACTGTATAAGAACATGAAAGTCACACAAACAGTCATGGTGCGATTACACCTTTACAGGGGGAGAGGCGGGGCTTAGTTTTTACTGGACTGAGCAAAAATGTTCACACCTGCAACAGCCTAAACTTAGAATCAGAGACTGAACTTAGCACAGTCAGGTGGTCAGGCTGTTCTGAACAGTCATGTAACCACTTTCGGGTAAGTGTGATCAATTAGCATAAGAAACAAACAGTGGTCATGGTCAGGTACTACATTTTTTGTAATTAAAACAAGCAAAAACATTTAAATCAGCCAAATGATTCAGAATGTCTACTTCTACTGAAAAGTGAAAGGTTTTTAGATGTCTAAGTTACATACAACATTTAAATGACTATATTTAATGTAAAGCAGGACCTAACAGCATGTTGAAACGTAGTTACTGAAACGTGCAGTTATACGTAACTGAAAAACGTGACCTTTCAAGCAAACTTAACTCAGCAAATCACTAAATAAAAGCTTACTGTGCTGGTTTTGAGGACAGAGGTGGCTGTGGATGAATGCTACCTCAACGTTTATACAAAAGCTGCTGACATGTAGCTTCTGGTGTGAATTCAGGAACAGTCTTGATTTTTACAGCAGTGTGGTTTTGGTGTATTTACTCTGACTCCACAAGGTTAGAACTATTAGAAGCATAAAGGGAAGGTTTGTATCTGCAGAAGGTGCAGATGTTCAGGATCAGCAAGTTTGTTTGTTTTTTTCTGTCTCACAACGACAGAGAACCCATCGAATCTGACTCTTGACCCTGGACCAGCCGTAGAGATGTTTCCTCCTGCACTGATGTTTTTATCTCCACACCCTGATGATATTATCACCTCTGGATGTGAGAGGGCCGTCTCAATCACTTTTAATTACTCACACAACCAGACGGCGAGTGTCGACAAGCCCCGCCGCCACCGTCGCTGCTGCTGCACAACTTGTCAATCAAATCCCAACGGTAAACCCAACGGCACTTTTTCTTTCCACCGGAGAGAATGTTCTCGCTACCAGCAGATAACACCGTGGCGGATTTCCTGCTGCTAGAAAAACACACGTTACACCCAGAGGATTTACAGCTGATCAACACCTCTACACCCCGCGAACACACGCACACGCACACACAGAGCTCTCTCAGCACATCCCTCACCATCACCCCCGGAGACTCATCTTGTCGTTTTCATCTTTTCGGGGATTGTGAAGGAGTGGAGAAGCCCAGGTGACTGCAGCTGTTTTTCCTCCCAGCCCGGCGTCTGCTAATTAGACTGAGGAGTTATTAATTAAATTAGGAGCTGATGTGCTGATTGGCTGTCGCAGGATTTAACTCTCAGCAGACATCGCACTTCATCTGGCACATCAATGAACTTGACAAAATTAAACTTCAATAGGTGTGCGATTGTGTGTGTTTTGCGTGTGTGTGGCGTTGGTAATTGGGAGTGTTGAATGTTGCCGTTGTTGCCAAGTCATGTGACATCACCTGCAGCAGCTTCCTGCAACAGCAGAACAGAGAGAGAAGAAAACAGCCTCTGTGCGTTTATGAAGAGCATTGAAGTGCATGTTGTTGAGTCTGACCTTTGAATGTGTGGCTGCAGGCAGGAAAGTGGAAGAGAACATTGTATAGCAGCGTTTGATTCAAGATGGTTGGCGGCAGATGTGACTCTCACTCAGAGAACATAAAGAACTTTTAACCGTGGTAGCGGCACGGCTCTAGGGATGCTAATGTTCATCTGTTCATCTGCAGACGTCGGTTGATCAGTCAGTCAGTTAATCCACCACTTTGGACTCAAATATCTCAACAACTACTGGATGGATTGCAATGAAATATATATTACACATAGTCAGGGTTTCCACAAAATGTATTCCATGACTTTTCATCTGGCGCCACCAGCGGGTTGACTTTGTTGTTTTGCCTTCAAATGTCTCTACAACTATTGGACTAATTGCTGTGAAATTTGGTTCAGACTTTCATGTGCCCAGAGGATGAATTGTAAAAACTTTGATCCCCTGATTTTTCATCAAGCGC
>NTHP01000529.1:64515-82218 GCA_003416845.1 Oplegnathus fasciatus
GTCATCCTGGAAGAGACCACTCCCATCAGGATAGACATGTTTCATCATAGGATAAAGGTGATCACTCAGAACAACTTTGTATTGATCAGTGATCAGCAGTGACCCTTCCCTCTAAGGGGACAAGTGGATCCAAACCATGCCAGCAAAATGCCCCCCACAGCATCCGATCCCCTCACTGTAGGGGTCAAGCATTCAGGTTTTTCCTTTGATTTGTCATCCTTCTGTATGTCACTATTGCTTTTACTGTTTTTATCAACTGTGTGTCCTTTTCCAATCTTTAAACTGCATGCCCTGTTTTGGTTTTGCTTTGATGTATTTTAGCCTTTTTTACACCTTTGCCAGGGATGACAGATGAAAAATACCCTTTTGGCAGATCCTGGCATTTTTTCACCATGTGTTTTTATTAATTTGCACCGTCTCTTCCCTCAAATAAACTAAACTAAACTAGAGCAATGAACCCGAAACTCAGTACATATTTTTCCGTTTTAATTTTATCATTTGTTTATTCATATGGGGACGGACACATACACATAGTGGAAAAATACTGTAAAACAATAAAAGTACCATAAAAGTACATCTAATCCCAAGAAGAATCATTCAGGCCTGATTGCTCTTAACAAACCGTTTCTTGGATTTAAAGTGATCCTTCCTCACATGACTGCCTCTTCCTGCTTCTCTGACACGCGTGTTAAAAAGCATACACTGGTTGAAGAATTTCAAAGAGGGGGGTTTTATGTGATTTTGCAGGGTCTTTGTGCGTTCGCCCTCGCCAACTAAAGCCACAAGAAAACAGCTTTAAAAACGCCAGCGCTGAGCTCCAGACGGGCTCCGAGTGGGAGGACGAGCGAGCAAAGGTGGGAAACAATCCGCTTCTGCACGGAGAAATTACCACTTCACCGTGAAAACATGCAGCTCTGAAGCCCCACGCTGATAAAAACCAGAGAAATAAATAAGAAGCAGCACTCCGCCACCTCCCTTCCTGTTCATTTATTCTCACCAGGCGAAGAGTTTATCATTAGTAGTCCACAAAAACATCAGTCATGTTAAAGCGTGCTGATATTTCACCATTACGGCAGAAGCTGAAGTTCCTTGTGAAAAAACAAATGTGTGAATTTCTCCATCTGATGTGTTTTTGTAGCCCGAGGCTGCTTTCAACCCAAACACTTGATGAGAAAATTGAAGAGAATTTCTACCAACTAAAAGGTCGAGGAACGTTATAAATGTTGAGTTTGGTGTAAATAAACATGCTGTAATTTCTCTTTGAGAAGAAGTCGCCCGTCACATTGCATCTTTGGAGTCGTCATCATCTTACAAAACCGACAAGAAACCTCCAATAAACCTTCAAATAAAGCTTTGCAAATAAAATTCAAACATCCCTCTCTGTATAAATCCATGGAAACATTTCTCAGCCAATCAGGAGCTTTTATCAGGCTGTCGATCGAGCGCAGTCACACAGCGAGCTATCGACCCTTCAACCCTTTTAATGTCCAAGCTCTTTGATGGCGCTGAAAGACGACCAGTGGCGGGGATCAAACCTGCAGCCTGCTGCGTACAAGACGCTCTCCCTGTCTGGGCCTCAACATTACTGAACATTAGAGGAACCTTCATTGATCCTGCAAGAAAAAACAACTGGAAATGAATCATAGAAAGAGAAAGAATGAGAAGAATCGAGCGGAAGCAGGGTTAAATGGGACACAGTTGCAGGTTGAGTGCAGTGACGGAGCTGTTCGAACAGGAAACCAGTCAGTGAGTTAATAAACAGGCAGGAAACAGTCGTGTCAGGCTTTTAATCAGTCAGTCAGTGAAGCAGAGGATCGATGGAGCGGTCGGTCAGTTGCTGACTGGTTACTGACTGGATGTTGTGAGGCTCAGCAGGTCGATCTCTGCGATCGATGCTGAAAACAAGCAGAGACACAACCTGCTGTGTGTGTGTGTGGTTTCTCCTCTCTGTTTTCTGAATAGGAGTGCAGTAGAAAAACTTTTTGTCTCTGAACACCAAACAAACTAAACTGTACGCACAGACACAAAGCGAGGTTTGTCTCTGGAAACTATTTCATAAAATACAGTTTATGTATCATTTCTGGTGTTATTCTGCAGCCCTGTGAACAATCAGTGAAGCAAAGTGGAGCCCCGCCCACCATGAAAACCACTAAATGAAAAACTCAGGATCAGAAGCTGCTATTACTCTCAAAATGACAGTTCTTTTCAAACAGATAATAACTGACTAAATCTAAGTTTGCAAACAGGCCAATATTTGAAAAATGATCACTTGACAGACTCTCAAAATGCTGATTATTAACAAGTAAAACTTTTCGACTGCACATGGTGATCTGGATCTGTTATGCAGATAATGATCATGGAAGTTTGTATTTACCCCTGGTATTAAGAAGCATTCTTGTTATTTCTATTATGCCTGCATATCTTGATACGCAGGCGTGTCGAGAGACAGGCCGCATCTGAGGTGAAGGAGGGGATACAGCAGGACGAGGCAAAGTGAAGTGACAGTTCAACACGTTGAGTGATTTTTTTTAAAAGCAGCATGAATTGTTTTGGGGGGTTTTTGGCCACTTTGGTCCAATATCCAATATCCTTTTAGCTCTGGTTTGGTCTCCATCAACACCTGAGAAAAATATCTGGCTCTTTAGCTGCTAGATGTTCCACTTTCTTCACCAGCTGGCCTCTAACTGTGTCTGTCTGCTGTTTGGTGCTGAGCAGGTCGTGTACGCTGGGTTTATCAGAGCATGTTGGGTGAATACAGCTGCCTGCCGCTGCTGGAAACACTGAGAACCAGAATCAGAACAAGAAATGTGCCGTAAAACCAAAACCAGGATGTAAAAAGCTTTGTAGAGTTGGTGAGAATTTTCAGGGGGTTCACCACTCGAGCGACGCCTTTCAAATTACACATAGTTGTTCGATTGATTAGGGCCTATTTGCAAATGTGACCAAACTGTAAATATTACATATAAAACTAAGTCACTAACATGAGCCTTAAATTAATTTATCAAAACCTAATCATTAATAGAAGAGCAAACTGTGGACCATGAGCAGCATTTAAGGCTTCGCTTGTTTTATTGATTTCATGAACATTGTACAATAATCTGATTATAAAAAGTTTAAGGAGTGTTTAAGGTATGAAATTAAGAGCTTCTCTCTCCAAATGAACAAAAAGCAAAACTACAAAAATGACCTCAGAGGCCGCAGGAAGCAGGGGAGGAAGTAAATATGTGTGTCAGTTAACAAATATGAAGCCGGCGCTCTCGAGTCTGACAAAGAAAGGCAGAAGGTTTGTGAAGCTCCTCTGCGCTCAGTTTGCCAAACAGTGAAGTGTTGTGTCTTTTCTCTCTCCAGCCTTCATCATCCTCTCCCCATTCATCGCCACACCTCGCTGTGAGGAGACTCATTCCTCTCGTCCCCCGCTGCCTGCAAAAATTGGCCCAGAGGACTAAAGGAGGAGGAAGAGGAGGGGAGGAGAGAAGAGGGGGAAGAATAGCTTTTGACACACAAAGACTCCATCCAGTTCAGACAAAACCTTCCTCTGGAGCGTCAGCACAGCCGCTGGTTTAACGTCTGTTACTCCGATAATGAAGTCTGTCATATAAAGACCACCTAGAAAGTTCGCAACTTTCTGCACAGATCAGACTCCTCAAAACATTAAAGACTAGAGTTCTACATCCCAGATTAATTTATGCTGGGTGTTCAAGTTAAGTGAAGTTATTATTGTATAGCCTGACTTGACATATAGAGTTCCACATCACAGACTAATCCAGAGTTTCTCAAAGTTTTCAATATTCTTCATAGTTCTCAACGTGTGTGTGTGTGTGTGTGTGTGTGTGCGTGGGCACATGCCTGTCATTAGTTTCTATGTGTGCGTTCACTTCGGTCCAATCGTAAGCAGCATAATGTCATTACCATGACAAGCTGTCACCATCTGTCAGTGACATACTAACTACTACACTGTCGATAATGCAGAAGAAAAATATTCTCTAAGCTTATAAGAAAAGTTGATCAAGAGAACAGATCATTCAAAGAGGACTGGAGAGAGACGTATGTAGTCATTCTCCTGCAACCAGCACAGACCTGTATGATACTTCAGCTGCTTGACCAATTAACACTTGGACCTGGTTACAGACAACAGTTATATGAAGAGCAGTTGAAAGTATGGAGTGTTTGGTGCTTATTGACTTCTATTCATTTTGATGCTGTGTTGTACCATGGACCTCTGAAGTAAAAGTACCTTTGTACAAATACATGTTGGGTGTTAAGTCTATCTTATTTAAAAGTACTATATGGAGTTTTTAACTGGTTATGAAAAAGTCTCAGTTTAATACTGATGCCTCTGTATGACCTACGTAAGCAAACGAGACCAACAGCGAGAAGATTGGCTGTTTCTATTAGTTTCTAATAGTTTTTCTTAATGCCTGCCACCGGGTCGGGGTTTTCCACAATATCAGATGAAACAGTGCTGGGGTTTGCTCTGGCTGAATTCCAGGTGCTTCAGCCGCTAACTGAAGGTCCGTCTCCGGAGCTGCCGCCCGCTCTCCTCCCAGAGAAGTAGTCTCCTTGCAGCGGGGAGTGAAGCGGAGGGAACATGTAACCTAACGTTAGGTGAAACTCTACCGCCTTTGTCCACAGGGACCGCCAAAATCAACACAAAATGAAAAGTTCCACAGAGTTGCTTCAAGTTAAGAAAGGACACCATCTTAATGAAGATACTATTTCACAGGCTCGTCTTTTCTGAGGATTGCAGATGGATTTCTATTAAATTTGGAAGGAGGATGAATCCTAAACATTTTTGTGATCCTACAATCTTTAAACGCCACTATCAGGTCAAAATTTCAAATACATAAGACATATTAAAAGTCAAATTTACTGATTGCATTCATACTCCAATGAGGATGAACCATTTTGAGATTACTGGTCTGATGACATTTCCACATGCACCACATGATAAATAATGGTTAGACTTCAGTAAATATTATTTTATTTATGATCCCTAAAGATGAACCGTTTCAATTTTGCTCATGTTATGATATTTCTCCAGCGCTTACCCCAGGCCAAATAAATAGTGCATACACCACACACGTTGTCTGCTGTACAGACTGTAGAGCTCCTTGAGGCAATTGTGACTTGTAATATTGAGCTATATAAATAAAATTGATTTGACTAGACAGCTAATAGCTGAAAAGATACTGCTGCGTCCTAATGGTTTAGACTAACCTTTCCTGTAGCACCACCATCAGGACAAAATTTACATTTTCAGCTTCAGCAACATTTCAGCAAAATCATCAGTATGTTGTTTGTTCTGTGCAGCAGTTTTTTATTGTGTGTGTAATGAACATTAAAGCCCTTGGAGGCTGCAACGTCTTGTTAAAATATCAACAAATATCAATTTGCATAAAGTCTTTAGACCCACATAGTTTACAGTTTTGATGAGAATATTAAATTATAAAGTCGATCTCTGCTTGCAGAGCTATGATTAGGAACCGTTGTGTTTGTGTGATGGTGATAAGTTTCCTCAGCAAATCTCCCACTCGTCATTGTACCAATAACAGGAATTGGCAACAAAACTGCAGATATATAATGTGTTGTGCCAAAAATTTCTGTATCTTTTAATTGGACCATTTTCACCTAAAAAAAATAGCAAATATTAAATGTTTCTACCAGACTCTTATTTTCCTCTGGGTAGAAAACTCTTTTCACTCGATTTAGACCATCTGCTAAACTAAAATTCTCTTCTAAAACCAGGCGGTGTTGTATTGATTGGTTAAGGAATTAATATGAAATCAATCAAACTGAGTCAGATTGGATTACAGTTGGGCAAATCATTTAAATAAAGAGCAGATTAGATATAAATTATTTCATTTAAAGCAGATATTTAAATACTGAATTGTTAAATAAACTCTTGTGTGTAAAGGCAGAACTTTTGTAAAGGATTATGTCTCTGAGACACACCTGTTACCTGTAACTATACCTGAAGTAAACCCCACCCATATGGCTCTACATGTCATTTAAAAAAAACACTGGCACCCCTATAAATGACTGATGCATCAGACCAGCAGGCAGGGGAATTGATCCAGAGACCCGAGGTGGTGACCACCTGAGCGACTTTGACCACAGCCACAGCCAATCACAGGCATCTTGGAAACACAGCCTCAGGCAGAAAGAAAGACAACACGGAGGCAAGGTGTCCAGCAGGCGCTCCGCTCTGCTCTGGTTGGTTGCTCAATTGATAAATGACTCGGAACTGATCGGAGGAAACTCGCCCTAATGGACTGATCCCCACTGAATCAAAGTTCCCTTTTAGTCCCTGGTCAGGACCCTTACAGTGGTGTCTCAGTGTGAGCCAGCACTCACACACAAACAAACAAACACAAACACACACTGCTCTACCTCCAGGGTATAAATAATATCCCCTGTCAGCCGGTGGAGGAGGCTGAGCAGATAACAGAGTTTCCAGGAAAAGGAGCAGGAGAAGGTTTGAGCAGAATCCAGAAGCAGCAGCTGATCGCCTCCTCTGCTAAACTTAACTCCAACTCTGAACTGAGATCATGCGAGCGTCTGCAGCTGAAGCATCTTTGCCCTGCTGGCAGTGGGGCCTAACGATGATGATGCCAGTAAGTCATTTTCCCTCCACCTTTTTTTTGTTTGTGCATTTGTGCATGAAACACCTGAGTGGAAATGCTAAAAGCTCAAAAAGCAAGGCAAAATATTGTTTTTACACTAAGCTGAAACACTTAGTTGAACATAATTAAGGCTGATGAAAACAAGCCTGATGATAATACAATAATACAACTAATGTCTTCTACTATAGACAAAAAAATAAACAATATAAAGAGAGGGGCTTGTCAGGAACACCTAACCCCAAGTCCCTGTTTGAGTCCAGGCGGGGGCCCTTGGTGCCTCTCTATCGCCATAGTGGCTGATAAAAACCTCACAGGGTAGCTGTGGATGTGAAGAGACAAATTAATTTACTGTATTAAAAAACCAAGACAAAAAACAAATGCCATGCGATGTCGAGATCAGACTATATGATATTTTTGTCTTTTGAGATGAGATTAGGTGATCAAAGAATAAATCATTTCAGTGACTCCCTGCACCACCACCAGGACAAAGCTTTCAGTTAAACACGAGAACTATACCTACATTTAATGGACAGGTTATCATGATATTTAGTGAGCACATTTCTGCTCCCCAGAGGATGAATCCTTTTAATTTTTAATGACCCCATGATCTTTCCTTTAGAGCCAACCTCAGTCTAAAATGTCAACTTAGCACAGAGGATAACAAACGGCTGGGTTGTCATGGGACTCACTATTGATATTCATGGTCCCCAGAGAATAAAAGCAACTTTTTGATTTGAATGACCTTTGTCGACCTTTCAAATCATTAAGATGTTGTTCATTTAGTCCAAAGCTTTCATAGTGGGCTGTAATGAACCCTTCAGCCTCTAGTAGGCTCTGGAATGAGTTTTAGTCCTGGTTCCAGTACTTTAAAGCTCTAACAGTCAAATCCAGTCTACATTTCAATTTACAGACTAGAACTGCTTAAAGAGTCTTGCTTTGTTTGCTTGTTTGTGCTTGTGATTGACAGGAGGTTAAAGTCACTACAAGGAGTTTTTAACTGGTTATGAAATAGTCTCAATTTAATACTGATGCCTCTTTATGACCTACACAAGCAAACAAGACCAACAGCGAGAAGGTTGGCTATTTCCATGTTGTTAATCAGACGAAGCGATTTACGGCACGCTGACCGGAAGAATCTACGTTTACAATTTCCGGGGCAAAGTTTGGCAGTGAGCAGAACGTTAGCCAGTTAAAAGGAAGCAGAGAATTTTATTTTTGACGTTATATTTCGTGGTTGTGGCTGAAGAATTGACCAAAGAGCAAAAAAAGGCTAAAAGGGACGGTGATAGAGCACGGGCGAAAACACGAGTCAACCTTGTTCCGTCATTCAACAGATGGAGAGAATTGCAAAATTTGAAAGGATTCAGAACTGATCCTGAACTGTCCCTCTTCCTCCTTGACAGGTCTGTAATCTTTTATTTTTGAAATACATTGTGAGATGTGGTTTTACAGTCTATGGAGTTATAATGTCAGGTCACGGTGGACATTACTGTAATACAACTGGCTTATAACGTAACATTTTATGTTGACCTGCTACTGAGCTGTATCCTTCTGTTGGTTTATTATTTTGAAGACAGAACATTACGAGGGAAAGTTGATAACTTTAGCGTTCCCAACAAAATTACTGTTACCGAGCAACCGAATCTGTTAGTTGTGGGCTTAAATGTAACCTAACGTTAGGTGTACGAACGGTACTAAAACAAAGTCAACTTTGTTTCACCATCGTCACATTACAGTTATCAATCTTACAGAGCATTACCTCATCGTTATGCATCCTGCAAACAGCTGTTTAAAAAAGAAAAATAGTATTAAAAATAAGTTGGGTCTTTCTTTCACTCGCTTCCAAAACAAATGCACGCGCTAGATCGAGGTCATTACGACACGAGGTGGTGGTGAAACTCTACCGCTTTGCCCACAGGGGTCGCCAAAATCAACACAAAATGAAAGTTCCACGTAGCTGCTTTAAGCTTTAAGTGAGTACAGAAATAGCCAAAATTAGGGAACGGAAGTTCTTCCAAAAATATTAAAGGGGCTGTATGTAACAATTTACATGTTTTAAGAGTATTTTACTCGTTTTTTAATCGTTTTTTGTTGCCAATGTGTGAACAGATTGTAACATAACTTAAAAAATGAGACCTTCCCCGACTTTTTTGTTTGACTGTAACACACTAGACTGATTTCGCTACATCGCTAACAGCTAATGTTAGCTCTATGATACTACTTCATATTTATACAGAATTTAGAAGACGTTATTTTGAATGTTGATGGAGCAGCTACAATGTTAGCAAAGCCCTGATCGTTCCAAACTCCGTTCAGAAAACGAGCATTTTAAATTTGTTTGTTGGTCGTCTTGCGGACAGACCTCAGACTTTTTACATATCAGCATCATGATGTAGTTATTTCAGCATCCTTTTAATCTGTTTATTTTGGGATCATACCGCTGTAGTAAGTGGAGTCGAACAAACGACCGGCACACACCACACCACAGACTCACAACTCAACACATCAACACATCTTATTTAAAATATTCCGTCTGGTTCACTCGGCGTTAGCGTTTTCATCCAGCTAATGTAGCTCTGCTGACGTTGCTGAGCCTCTCGGTGAAAGCGAGACAAACAGTGATTGATAAAGCTGGCTAGCAAGCTATCAACATTTTTTTAAACAACTTTATTGAAAAGCAAGCTGTCAACATGATGCCTGTCAATTACGTTCAGTCTCGTGTGTGTCACGTCACTGTTCTGGCCGATGCTGGCCTACGTCATGCGAGCAACAGGACGCTGACTGCAGTTGGCTTAATGGCCACAGGTGTCACTGTTAACAAGCATTTTCTGAATGTTACATACAGAACCTTTAAGGTTTTCTTCTGATGTCAAATGTTGTTTTGAATTGAATGGGACTGAATGAGCCTGAGAGATTTCTAAAACCTCTTTCTTGTCCGCCATGCAGGTGAAACAGAAAAAAATTAACATTAAATGTACAAAAATGAGCAAGAAATGAAATGACGCCGGAAGCGTCTGTTTAATTGGCTGCGGATCACAGATCTGCAATCACCATCCATCTGCTCCATCTGATCTCCGTTCACTTCAAACACACACACACACACACACACTCCCTGCTGGAGTTCATTTGAATATTTTGTCATGTCGGAGTGTTCCTTGGTCAGCATATTAAGAGCACAATCCAGCTGTGTACTGTATGTCCTGACATGTTGTTATTCCCTAATAACTAACACACTGAAGAGATGACACTCACACACCAGCTGTTAACACATAAATTATTTCTTTTCGAAGAATAAACAGTAGTTTGAATACGTTAAGTATTAAATGCAAAAGTTCCTCATGGGCCCCAGCAGGCCTTCACCTGAAGGACACAAATTCAGAGAGCAGAAACCGGAGGAGGAAAGAAATATTTGAATTTATATTTCATAAGATATCTTGTGTTCAAAGCTAACATTTTGTCGTGATGGTGGCACTTGAAGAAAGGTCAGATGATTCATCCTCTAGGGGCCACAGATATACTGTTTATTTGCTATCAATATAACGGCAATGTAACCATTACATTCTGATATTTTTTGCAAGTTTAATAGAAATAACAGAATAAAAACTAGAGTCTTAACTCTGGCTTTACCTGCTTCCTCTTCCTCAAGAGTCTTTTTATGATGACTGGTTTCAGGTTACAGATGTGGAAACCCTGAGAGCAGTAAGTGCAGCTCAGTATTGTTCTGTACTGTAGCAGCTTCTGATCCGTCAGATAAACTCGGCTCCTCTCGGTCGTCCATCTTCAAGCTGGAGACGATGAATGAATGTCTGCACGGAGCATAGAAAAGTTCAGATTTGTATTCTGCAGCGGCCACGGCCACTCTGTATGGATTCAGTTTGAGAGAAACATGCTTTCTTTCCTCACTCTGTCTCCTTTATCTCCTCCATGTGGAGGATTTGTCTGTTTAAAGCCTCAAACTGCTCCACTCTCATTCACAGCTTTCCCTCCTCTCTGCTCTCTGTTCCCTCTCCATCCCATCAACCTCCATCATCATCGTCACCCCAAGCTCCTTCTATTGTCTGCACACTCTGACCTCTGACCTTTAACCTCTCTACTATTGATCCAGGTACTGCACCTTATCACACTGCATGCTGTAATAACTTCCTTCAGACCAGACGGAGAATCACAGCCACTATCAGGTGCTCTCAGCCCAAATCTTTTTTCTTCCACTGAGAAACAGAAATGAAGATGACGAGTTAGATGGAGCTGAACAGCGTCTGACTTTCCTCTACTTACATTTAGATTTCAGCCCGAGAAAAAGCTTTTGAAAGCAATCCAGTCTTCACACCAAACCTATCATCACTGCAAAAAAAAAAATCTCCATCTAAAGCAGCCGTTTGCTCAGTCTGATAACTCAGATCTGAAAATGTTTTCTTAAAACAAGTGGGAAAATAAAACTGCCAGTTGGGTGAGATAATTTCACTTCTCTCCAATGCAAATCAACTCTTTTCAAGTGTTTCAGAGGATTATCTCATTTCACTGTGATTTCATATTGTTTCTTGCTTTAATATTTTGACGTTTAATTCTTGCTAATTCCTGAAACTTGTGAATCTGCATCAGATAAAAGTGGAATTATCTCACCGCACTGGCAGAGTTTTCTCATTTTAATCTTTTGATCCTTTTTTTCCCCCTCAGGATTCCCTTTAAATATCTTCAGAATCAGGGAAGAAAAAAACCTTTTTCCACATTGTCTGAAAGTATCACATTTACATTCTGAATCTGTCTGTTCCATCTCTATATTGAAGGCATATGAATGCATAATTTTATGTAAATAATATGTGGCATATACTGTTATTGTGTGTGACCATAGAGGACGGTTGGGTGTGCAAAGAATCTCAATTTCTTGCAGAGAACTGCAGTTTGGATTCTAGCTACTAAAAACAGTCTTTCTTTGACCATAATCTTTCCTTAACATTAACATTCAGGTGGCTTTCACACCTGTAGGTTTGGTTGGTTCATTTGGTCCTGACCGAAGAAACATTTTAGTTCTGGTTTGTGTTCACACTGACTTTTCACAAACGAACCAAGAGCTGTAAGCATGAAGTCATATTTAATGACTGGACAGGTTGGGAGGTCGTCCTGCGTCTTCAGCGCTACATGGACCAATGTGGGGAAATCTAATTCTGGTGACTGACGTGAAATAATAACTAATTACAGTATCATTGAGCATCATTAATCAAGACTGCACTGGACTTTGTATATCATAAATAGTGACGAGCAGATAAAAAGTGGATGAAATAAATCCCATAAATCAGGAGCATAGTTACTGTGTGGTCGCTGTTTCACTCACTTTTTATTCAGGACAAATAAAATAAAAATACGTGGAGTTAGACACCAGCTCAACACATTGTCTGTTTTAACTCTTTCTGAATGATCAGGGAGCCCCGCGCTCACTCACACATACTTGTTACCATGGTTACAAAATGATTTTGTATGAATATAAGCTCTACGTGCTTTATACAGATTGGGATATTGATTACTTAAGAGTTCACGCTCAGCAGATTTAATAGTAACATCTATTGTCCCACAGTCCTGTGGTTGATCTGCTTTTCTTTCACACCACAAGCGAACAGCACAGGCTTGGGAGCAAACCGAGACGCCCCCCTTTACAGGCGCTCTCAGTCCAGATGGTTAGCCAGCACCGGAGTTCGATTGACAGCTTTCACACCGGCCCAAACAAACTGAACTAAACGGGCAAACGTGCCAGATGTGTCTGAACCGAACCAAACAGGTTAGCTGTGGAAGCAGCTTTAGTTGCATAAACTCAACCTCAGAGGTGGAAAATCAGAAAACGCTCATATGGGTCATTTTTGTAAGGCAATGATAAACAACCTGTTTTGTTTAGTTTGGAGGACTTGCTGTAAATGTTAATCCAGCCTCAACTATTCTAACAAAAATACAAAATCTGAAGTCTGCATACATAAGAGGCTTCACACTGATATCTTCCAATTGGTGGTGTGTTGAAGGAATTTCACATCTTATTTGAAATAATCCCAACCTGTATGAGGAGCGGCCCAGTAATCCAGTAAACCCCTCCCCCCCCCGCCACCACCACACCAGCATGCACACACACACACATATGTACACACACTCATAATAACACACCAGCACTGCTAAGCCTGGCCGTGAAATGGGATTCTCAGGGATGAGAGCTGCTCTTTGTGATCACAGAGGGGGATCTACCGCACACACACACACGCACATTCACATTCATACACACACATTGGCTCTCAATATGTGTGTGTGTGAGTGAGTGAGTGTGTGTGGCTCTTTATGTTGAGACACACACACACACACACACACACACACACACATCTGAAAAATGAGACAAACACTTCTTTTTTTCTCTGAAGGCTCTCTGGAATGGATGTTGTGGGACTCAACTGTTTCTATGGCAACTGCAGCCCATTTACTCCCCATGGTTTGTGTGTGTGTGTGTGTGTGTGTGTGTACTCATATACTGTGTGTTTTTGTTCATACACACATACTGTATGCTTACATGTTGTGTGCATACTGTGTGTGTGTGTGTGTGTGCGTGTGTTTGTGACATGGCAGCGGCCGACCTGCTCTGATGGATGGGAGTTGTGGCGTCGCCGGCGGCTGATCAGAAACAAGCAGAGCCAACATGGCGACATCTGCTGTCCCCCTGCCCCCCTCTGGAGGGAACGGATGCAAACAAATGCATTTCTATTCTGAATATAAAGACACAATAAACAAAACTCAGAACGTCAATGAGTCACGAATCAGAAGCGGATATGTTTGGAAAGGCTGGCTTGAACGATTGGAGCGTCGCCGCACTGTCGCAGGAAGAACTAATAATGGCGAGGAGACACAAAACAAGAGGCAGCGAACCTGGACGGAGCAGATAGCTTTAGCAGGCCAGTCTGAGGTCACAAGCACAAACAAAGAAAGTGTCATTTCTACAAAAATGGACCAAAAAAGCCTTTAGTAGAGCTTCAAGCTGCCACATCATAGATCTCAGCAGTGACAGGGAACATGGCTCCCTGATACTAGAGTCAAGATTAGGTTGAGAATAGAAGTGTTTTCTATAATAAGAAGCTACTAACTTCATGGCTGGTTCAATCGTCTTTAAGGAACACTCACACCATTTTGTGTTACATCTAGCCCAGAGTTAGACGTAGACTGATGGATATCAGATGGACATCAGTGTCATCTTTGTGCGTCCAGTGCAGAGAGACCGGGATGTTAGCGTAGCTTAGCCCAAAGACTGGAAGCATGAAGAAACTTCTAGCCCAGCTCCATCAAAAGTGATAAAATATACACTCCAATAGTTATCTACAAATATAGGCACCAATCCAAGAGTGAGCTGGGTAGAGTTAGGACAGAGCTCAAACCTGGCAACACCACAAAAGCTAGAATATTTGTACACAAACCAAAACCAATAAAAGCAGAGTAGCTTTAAATCGCTTTAATGCTAACTGCTGCTAAAACTGAATTTGCATTTCTATTCCTACACCCATAAACTACATGCAAAATGACAGATCTGGAGTTATTGGAGAGTGTATTTTTTCAGTTTTAAATAAACTAGGCTAGCAATTGCCCCCTGCTTCCAGTGTTTGTGCTAAGCTTGGCTAATCTTATTCTGGATCAATATCTACAGCCATCAGTTTTAAAACTCTGAGAACTTTTCTGAGAAATCATGTTTTATTCCATCAGTTTGTGGTTCTAAATGTTATCTGTGATGTTAGCTGCTACTGGTCTGGACAAGAAGCCAGTCAGAGACACTAATTGGAGCTGGAGCAAAATTAAGAACGCTTTGTTGTTGTTTGTTGTTCTTTGTTGGAAACAAAACTTTGTGCCATAGATGCTGAATTCATCCTAAATTGACCCAGAATCTGAAAGTGAGCTGCTCAGTTTTTTTATCATGTTTCTACACAGCGTAAACTTTAGGTTTTGCTCGACGTTGGCGGTGCACACAGTACAAATTAAAGCTCTGTGATTGGATGTTTTGTACCAAAATTCACCCTGAGGGTCACAGTTAACTTCTCTCCTTATGTTTGAAAGTACACAGGCTTGTACCTTTGACTTTCTATCAAAGAACAAGGTGGTCTCTAAAGCAGTTGCTCATCTTTTGCACTGGTGATTCATGTCCATCTACAAAGAAAATAAACAGGACCAAAGGCTCAAAAAAACCTCCTTCCGCTTCACTACTCTATAGCCACTCCCCTGATGCTAAGAAAACAACAACCAATCAGTGAAAAGATAGTCATTAGATGAAAGCTGACATACTATTTGTACAGGATCCAGGCTGGTTTGCCCTGCTGGCTTTGATCACAAGCTGCTGCACGACACAGACCAACATCTTTATTGAACACAAGAGAGAGCAGTGGCTGTTTTCTTTTTTCTGTTCCTTTCTTTCCTTTAGTTTGTGGCTTTTGTGGCTGAGAAGGTCAACAGATGATAAACTCTTCTAAAACACTGGAACACACAGAGTCCTTCCACCTCCAATATCTTTAAAGTGGATCGCCTTCAAATTAGAGGATGGAGAAAATGTCACAGCACACACACTCTCTCCATCTCTCAGTCAGCCCTTGTGTGGTTTATAGTGCACTACTTCAAAAGGTTATTCTCTGACCTTATTCAGGCTCATATCTAAGGAAATAAAATAGAAGGCAACTCTGCGCTCTCTGCTGAATGCTCTTTTTGCAGAGGCACGGCGTGTCTGCAGCTGCATGTCCTCTACTTTCTGCTCCCCTCTTTTTCCTGGAAGAATAAATGAAAGAAAAGTTGAAGCACTGAAAACTCAAAACTCAACCAGCTTTATTTCCCAGGGTTAGCTTTGTGACAAAAAAAAAATACAGAAGCTTTTCAGAGTGTCATTGGTTTCTTGTGTCCCTGCAGCTTCATACAGTAAAAACACAGGGCCACCCTGAAACAGTTTCAGTCGATGATGGGCAGTTTGTGAAAAAACATGGCCCAGTCTGTGGAATCCCATATTTACCATAAATAAATACATGAAAAAATTAAAAATCAGAAGTTTTGGCCTGATGGTGGCGCTAGAGGAAACGTTGACCCTCGACCCTGAAAAAATGCTTGTGATTCAACCTCTGGGGATCATGAACATCCACAACAAACAGTCAGAACAAATGTGATCACAACGTGGCTATTGGTTGTGACCAAAGTATTGGACAGAGCAAGAATTATCATGAATATCTTATAATAATGCTTTAGTAAGCTAAAATTATGATGTAAGTTTATTTAGGAGCTCTAAACAATCACTTAGATACATTTAATAAATATCATAAAAGACATATTTATTTTATTTTTCAAAATAGGTAAAACTGTTTTTGGACATATTTGGTGAACGTAAACAACCTCTATGTAAATGTTGATCCTCCGAGTGGACGTTTCCCTTGACATGTTGAGTGACAGCTGAGTTTCTAGGAGACGTGTTGTCGACACCTGTGGTACACTTTTTAATGGAGAATGTCACATGGGCTTTACAACATTTAACATTATGAAGGCCCCATTGTCCTGTTAATCCAATCGCCAAGTGGAAGCTAGTGAGTCAGGTTGGCTCATGTGAGCATTAGGCCTGCAACTAACTCATTATTTTCATTATCAATTAATCTGACGATGACTTTTTTCAGTTAATCACTTAGTCTATGAAATGTCAATAAATAGCGAAAAAATACCCAGCACAACTTTTTTTGTTTGTTCAACCAAAAGTCTAAAAGTCAAAGATATTCACTTTACAATTACATAAAACACAGAAAGACAGCAAATCCTCACATCTGAGCGGTTGGAACTAGAGAATGTTTGGCATTTTCTCACTGTTTCCTTGAAAAATTATCAAATTAATAAATGAATTACATTAAAATGATAATAAAACAGTCGATCAACTCATCGATTCATTGACTCTGACTTTTTGTGCGTGTTATTTCAGCCCCTGCTTACTGCTACTGGCAGCTCTTGCACACTCATGGTTGTGTTTGTCAGCCATTTTAGAAAGGAGGGTGTCGAGCACGCTTTGTCTTTCTTTTTTAGGCCTAGGTGGAAAATTACCAGGCTGTCAAAACTTACAGCAATGGTAACACTATTGGCCCCAAGCTGTTTCACACCTATACAGCGTAGTGTGTTCACATCTATGTAAATACTCCCTGACAGAAAGATATAGCTATGCTGTTAAAATAATGCAGAGGCAAATCCTTGTGCAGTGTTTGACACTGATTCCCATTTGTTTCCATTAGTCAGCTAATATGCCCACATGAACTTAACCTGGCCCATCTCACCTCTGCCTGATGGGAATTAAAGTAATCAAGCTATATTTGGTGCACGCCCATTCATATATTTCACCCATCATATTACAGAAAAGTACCAAAAATCCAGACCTGCTGGAACACCAGACTGTGTTCTTTTTGGTAATGGCAGTTTTGACCAGATAAATACACCAAGTCCAAACAAACATCAAGGGGAAATACAGCAATCAGCCACAACATTCAGTGCACCTGTACAATCTAATGTGATCCAATACAACAGCTCCACCATGAATTCCACTTTTATGAAGCTTGTAATTTTTCAGTTTTTGTCTGAAAGGTAATAATTCTACTTTATGTTTATTACTGAGGTCGTAGTGGGTGGTGGTGTTGTACTGGAGTGCACTGTATTGAAAGGTGGTTTTAATATTCTGCCCCTCTCATGTATGTAAATGGGGTAAACAAAATATTAAATACAGTATAATGCACTCCAGTACAACACCACCACCCACTATGACCTCAAAAATAAACAAGTGTCGCCAAGGGTGGAGCAGCGATTTTAAAAGTGTGGGAGTTCAAGGGGTGGGACGTGAGCCCCCAACATAGTAAGAGAATAAAAATAAAAAGCAAGTACTGCAACAGTCAAGCAACATAAATAAAATAGAAAAATCAACAATAAAAATATGGGATCATCTTTCTGTGAAAGTGCAGGTGTCACAACACCAGTAACACCCGCGGGTGCGACGTGCCTGGATGTCTCAGCTTTTCGCACTAAGCGGTGGTGGTTGTTACTTACCGTATAATGACTCAGTTTTCAAGTGGCC
>NTHP01000529.1:84117-130315 GCA_003416845.1 Oplegnathus fasciatus
GCAAAGATAACTGTAACATTATTCAAATCATCACCTTCTGGTTAAATTGCCTACAGTCAGCTGGCTGTGGGTGGTCAGTGTGAGCCTGTTAATGCAGGGAGAAATAAAGAAATACATTTCAGTTAGAGGATCAGATTAAGACCTGACAAGTGGGGGTTCAGCTCAGATCTGGAAACCTGTGGATCGATAATAACGGCTCAGAGTGACAGGCTGAGAGGCTGAAGTGACTGGTTCTCTCTTTCCTTCTCGCATCACTTTCCTACTCTGCTCATCCTGAGCTGTTTGTCCAGACCCTCACTCTGTAATCAGCGTCAGCGTTTGTCAATGGCCGGATGGCAATTTGACATTTCAGAACAAAGCTTGGCGCCAACAGCGAGGGAGGGGGGNGGGGTAGTGACAGAAAAACAGCGGGGCGAATGATCACAAGAGAAGCAAAAAGGTGCTAATGAGCATGTTGGAAGCTCGCAGGTGGTTTTTAGTGATGACAAAGTGGCTTTCACCTGTCTGCTCTGCTGCCATCTCACGTAGCATCGCACATCGCGGCAGAGCTCCATTAGATAACAGCACAGTGAAGGACGGAAAATGAGAGCGAAACAAAATAGAAAAAAGAGAGAGGAGGGATGAGAAATGAGCTGAGAATACAAAAGAGACAATAGTAGTGTGTGTGTGTGTCAGCTGTCGGTCACGATACTCGTACAGTCAGGTGGGTTTTAAAGATCCTTGGTAGGTTTCATTTCATCATACAACCAACACAGTAAGAGAGTTTCTCTTATAAGAAAGATGATTTTATGAATTTTATCAGATGAGAGTTTGGATATTATAGTTTCCTCTCTGTGCGTCTAGCTCAGAGATAAGTTCATGTGTTTAGTCTAGCTTAGCTCCTGCAAATTCATTTCAACCACAAAAATCAAACCCTGATAGGACTGCCACGCCTGATAAACAATGCCATTATCAACAACAGAGAGCTAGGACAAAACTAACATTAGCGGGTAAGTAGAGATGTGCGGACGATACCGAAGCTCTGGAGCTTGTGTCACTCACTCACAGCGCACTGTCGAGCTGATGTCCGAAACTTCAAACGTCACTGGTGCTTCACAAAGTTTTTCATTGGTTTGACAGCTTTGAAAGCTTTGGCGCTGAACTACGCTATATGATGCCTCAGTGATACTCAACATTGTTGGGTTAAGAGGAGAGAAGATTAATTGTGAGATATGACTACTCACCATATGACTGGAAAACAGCATTCAAAAGTTTGGAAGCATTTCGATCTGATACCATCAAATAAAGTATTGACTACTTCTGATGTACAACTATTTATGTGCCATTGATAACGTTATTATGTCAGTATATGATATGTGTTGTGTTTAAGAATATAATTGTTTTAAGGTTTGGTGTTTGCTGTGCATGCAAGAGTTGTCCTTCAACAACAACACCTCTTCGTGCCAGACATGATGATAATCATGAACACCAAGCCAACAGCAATGAACCTGTCAACGCTGGATATCCTTACGGTCAGTATTCTTTGATAAAGAAATTGATTACAGTTATTCTTTTTATAATCCACACACATAAGTAAACATATACATGAGCTTCAATAATATAGTCATAATATCAATATTAATTCTCTTTCCTACAGTGGCCAGAAAACAAAGGTTGGATGAGGCCTTGGTGGACATGATTGTTAAGGATGGCCAGCCATTCTCTGTGGTGGAAGATGAAGGTTCAATCAACATCCTGGATTATACCTACACTATTCCAGGTAGAAAAGCACTGAAAGCTCTGGTGGAGGCAAGATATAAGACGACCATAGAGAAGGCCATGGCTGAAGTGAGGCAGGCCTCTGCTGTTAGCTTGACTGCTGATATGTGGATGTCCATTAACACGGATGCCTATCTCGCTGTGACATGCCACTTCATAACAGAAACTTGAACCTGGCCACTGTTCTTTTAGGGGCACAAACATTTCCACAGACTCACTTAGTTGAAGCTACTAAAAATGTCATTGCAGAGTGGGGAATCACAGAGAAAGTCTCTGGTATGATTACAGATGGGGCCCATAATATAGTGGCTAGTGTTAACCAACTTGATGTGAGACATATTAACTGTTTCGCTCATGTTTTGAATCTTGCGGCTGGAAAATATCCGCACCTGGGCCCGCAAAATTGTGGCACACTTCAAATCCAGCACCACAGCCAATGAAAAACTGTGTGCCATGCAGACAAATACGAACATGGCACAGTTAAAACTCCTTCAAAAGGTAGAGACAAGGTGGAACAGAACCTTTGCTATGCTACAAAGACTGTATGACCAAAGAGAACCACTGGGTGCAGATATCAGGCCTTACTGTACTTCGGCCATTCCACCAAGACACTGTTTAGCTGTCAGAGGAAAACAGGGTGTCAGGATCCAAAGCCATTCCACTCATAAAAATGTTAAAACATTTTATTGCAGCACAATGTGCCAAATGCCTCATGGTATTGGTGCTAAACTGGCCAACAATATAAAAAAACAACTTGGCCAACAAATTCAATTTGTTATAAAAAGTAACTGCCCTGTCTGTGGCCACCCTGTTGGATCCTAGATTCAAGGAGGTTGGGTTTTGTAACCCAAGCAATGCTCAAGCAGCAGTAGACAGGCTAACAAGAGATTATATCAGCCTTATTGACAGTGAGCCACCAGCAGAAGTGGCTCCTTAAGAGCCACCACTGACAGCAAGGACCTCCGCTCAACCACCAGAGTAAAATCTGTGGGCCCTGCTGGACAGCAAGTCACCAATGCCACTGCCAGCGCCACTGTGGAAGTCCAGAGGTACAGTATGTTGTAGATTTACTGTTTACAGCTGGAAGAAATTTGATTTTTATCATGAATAATCAGTCTTTTGAACCTATCTAGGTATTTGAGAGAACCACACCTGGGAATGTCCAAGGAACCACTAAAGTACTGGGCCACCCGCAACACTCTATACCCACACCTATCTAAAGTTGCCTCTCGTTACCTCTGCATACCAGCGTCCTCTGTGCCGTGCGAGAGGATTTTTTCGAAGGCTGGGGAAATTGTGAGCCTGAAGAGAAGCCGCCCGAAGCCCAGCACAGTGGGAAAAATATTATTTTTGAATAAAAATAAATAAAACCTAGTGCCATATACTGCCCCCTTCACTTTGCCCCTGTGCACAATCATTCCCTAATCATGTCACAATCATTCCCTAAATGACTGATGAATCAAGCTGCCACTTACATGTCACATAAATATCACCATGAAGGAAAAATACACGAGCCCGTATGTCGGCTAATTGAACAACACATTTATTATTTATTTTATTGTAGCATATTGACAAAATAATAATGTATACATTTACTGCAGTCATACTTTAAAGGAACAAGAACATTAGTAGATAATGTCCCACTCTTGAATGGCTGCTTTAACTGCCATATGCCACCAGATGTCGCTGTTCTTACTGAGAATGAAGCCCCGAAGCTTCAAATCTTTTTCGGCACAAATGGAAAGTAAGTCCCAAAGCTTCATAAGGCTTCATCCACTCATCACTACTGGTAAGCTAACAGATTTCAGCACACCCACTAAATCAAAAATTGTATTGCAGTTGTCGCCAGACTTTGGTTGCTAATCAGTCAGTTGCTAATCAGGCAATCAACTAAATTCTCTCTTAACTGATAAAGTGCTACCAGGAAGTGTACTTTATAACCCCTCCACAACCGAACCTGCAAACATCCATCTCAGTGTGAACGCTCACAAGTCGTAAGCTGGGAAAGGGGCATCTCTGTGTTAGCTTGATAATCAGAGTAAAATGCCATTCTGTTTCACTTTATCATTCAGACTTTTGCTTCAGTCAGTTGTTCAGCTGTTTTTTTGGGGGGATCGGGTGGTTTTGTTTTGCCCTAACTAATCAGTAGTGAGTGCCAGATCTGTCCTGTCGTCCAGCAGTTGTGTTAACTTAACGTTTCTTAAGAGTTGTTATTTCAGTAGGTTGACTTACAACCTGTTGCAACACGTGCATCAATTTCAAACATGCTTGCCACTATTTTTCTGGCAATTTTTCTGTCACAATTATTTATGGACGTCGCTATGTTTGTGGCTCTGGAACAGGATGATGTCCAAACCACAATCCAAACCATGAAGTCATTTCCTAAAATGGCCACTGTAGTTTTTAGCAAAGCTTTACTTAGACAGGAGTAAATAGAAGAAGTATTTCCAGCAGCAGGACTCAAATAAACTACAGCGCCGTGTTCATGGTAATAAAGGAACACAGTTATTAGGATCAAGACATTAATGGTTTTTCACCTTCCATGGGATTTGATGACCCTGTTCACAAATAATGTTTGTGACAATCTGATGAGGTAAAGAGGAAGATTTGTGTGTAAATATAATCCAGATGCAGCAGATCTAAACACAACCCAGATACAAGATGTTAACTCAGGTGTAACGAGGGATGTGGCTGCTGCATCCTCCCCTGCGTTCACACGGGCAGATGCTTCTCGTTTGCATTTCCAGCAGCTTCATTACACTGATCACATCTCACTTCTTCTTCTACGTAACAACACGCAGACAAAAAGGGCATACGGGAAGCCAAGGGAAGTGAAAATTAGCCTCACCCTGAGGTATAAACTCCAACTGATTACCGGTGCATTGTTTCAATCAGATAATCAGGCCTCTGCTTGCACACACACATTCATGCACACAGGCGACTGACTAGCTGGCAGATTTTTGTCACTAATAACGGTTTAGTGGTGAGAGGTCCTGGAGAGGAGGTGAAGACTGACACTCGAACCATCCCTCCTTCCTCCCTTTTCGCTGGCAGCTCTCATCTGCCATGTTGGAGGGAGCGCTGCCATCACTTGGCACCTTATTTATTTTAATTATTTTGATTCCCGCTCTCCATCTCTGGCATCCCTGGCTCGGGGAATCGCTGATGGCTGACACTCATTTGTCAATCTCGCCGCGGCTGCCTGCCAATTATAAAATGAAAAGTTTTGGCGAGGCCATTAGAAGCGGCTCTGGCTGTTTCACTGAGTGTTAACAGGCGAGAGCGGCTTGTCGCTGCCTCCTCCTGCCCTCTCTTTTCTCTGCAGTGTAATGTGGGCTCGACGCCACTCGGCAACTATCAGGTGAGCATTTGCTCTCTGTGTTAGATGTCCCCTCTTTGTTTCTGTACAGTTATCAGCGCTCCCACTCTCTGCTGCCAGACTTAGAAACTTCAGCATCTCGGTTCGTCGCTCCTGTCGACGAAACGAGACATCGCTCGTTGCATCATGCTGGTTTCTCTACATCAGCACAACAAAATCTACAGGAGGCATTGGACAGCATGGAGAGTCAAATTGTATAAGATAAGAACAAGTCAGGATAGACTGGCTGTGCTGATTTAGCTCATGTTAATGTATAATATGTGACAGTGACAGCTCATGTAAACTGGTGACAAGTTTTGACAAAATGAACAAAAACTCAAGTTAGGAACATTTTAAATTACTGTACCACTTATTTTGCACATTTTAGCTCATTTACTACAAATCACATGTACTTTGAATTAATACTGACATGGACCGATTAACCTGTTAGGGGCCCCTGAGGCAAAAATGAGCTGCTGGGCCCCCATTAACCCCTGTTCCTCCCCTCTCTGTGCATCATTAAAGTATTCATGTTCTGGAATGCTGCAAGGCCCCAGGTTTGCTATTTAGTAAAATAATTCAATTCAGTGTTATTTAGAAATATGCAATATAAGCACAAAATGAGCTAATATGGATTTTAATATACAGCCAGGGTCTCAAGATCAGGTAGTAAAGCAGGACCCACCTGAAGGCCTGCATCATGTCACTCCATATCGTGTTTGAGTTGTCGCCTGATAATTATTTTGGCTGACTTGTGTTTGGTATTTGGTATAATTTCCTGCCAATGTCATTTTCAGTCAACAGGAAAGTCACTGCAGCAGAAGCAGTAACAATTTTTTCTCAACAATTGAAGAAATGGTGATTTAAGAGTTGTACAGCCTCGTCTGTGTTTGTCGCAGTTGTTGTGGCCAAATTTGTGTTGTTATTTTTCAGGGATAAATCGACAGTAGGTAGCTAGCTAACTATCTAGAAAGATGACATCCCCCATCTAAATCCCACCCACAGAGCTCTGATTGGTCGTTTGCTTCTCCAACTGGCAGAAACAGAAAAATACCAGACCTGTTTGAATCGCTAATCAAATCAGACACTTTAATAGGGCATATTTCCATATTCCCAGACCCCGTATTCCCGAGGGGCCCTGGCTGTTAATCCAGCTTTGAATAACAACCATCTTCCACAGCGTTTGTTTTCTTGTTGTCTTCTTTAAACTTTCAAGTCAGGCATAGTTTCCATTCATTTTCACATGGTTTAACCGCGGCTGCCCCCCACGGGTGTCCACGCAGGTGCTTGGCAGCAAAACAACATGTTTGTAAAAAAAAAAAGTAATGCTGATGAGTTAAATGAACCATCAGCGGGGCATTTACTCAATACAGAACTAAAGATTGGCTGGCTTGGTTTGTTGCTACAATTTAAAAAAAGGTCTGGGGTTGTTCCTCCTGGTTAGACCCCCTAGATCCAACTATTTTAAACAACAGTGTCCTTTCAACTTTATCTCATCGGTTTGTGTTTGTCTCCTTCCTGTTTCAACATGACGATGCCCCCATGCACAAACTAGCTCCACAAAGAAATGGTTTTACCAGTTTGGTGTGGAACAACTTGACTGGTCTGCACAGAAACCTGACCTCAACACCATCAGACACCTTTGGGATGAACTGGATCACTGACTGTGAAATCACTGCAGTGGGTTCAACATCTGGTGGAAAGTCTGAAACCAGAAGAGTGGAGGCTGTTATAGGAGCAGAATAATGCTCATGGTTTTGGAATCATATGTTCAACTATCACATAAGGGTGTAATTTTTGGCTGTCCACATACTTTTGGCAATATATTGCATGTTACGAAAATTGTCACATTTTTAAGAATGCATCATTTGTATTAAATAGCCTACAACATGCAAAAGCAGCAGTTTGTTCCTTTAAAGCCTCTTTTCTTTGATGGATGCAGCTTTTTCCTGAACTCTGCCAAAACACACAGAGGCTGCAGGAGAAGAGCAGAATTATATTTTGTTGAGAAAACACAATTCATTTTCCGTTGTGTTGCTAAAGTCGAGCTTGTTAATTAGAGGAAAGCTTGTCTGAAGGATTAACGACAAGCTCTGCTGTTCATTTCAGAGCCCGCCGCATCACACACCTGCACTGATGGATTATGGGTAAGCATTTTTGTTTGTAGGTTGCATTTTGTGATGAGACGTTTGATCCGGCAAAAGTGTCAAGTCAGGCAGAAAAGCAGACTAACAAGAAGCCTGGTTTCCTCTGGGTATAAAAACACTGGTTTACTGTTGTTTCCCTGCAAACGCTCGGCCTCCTTTCATCAGCATATTTTAACAGTCATACAGTAAAGAACAAAAAGAAGACAAATTGGGGTTTGGGAAGGACCAGAGACAACAGAATTTCTCTTGAATTAGCAGCGAGTGAGGCAAAGCTCAGAGCTTAACAGCTCTGTTTCTGCAGCAGGAATGTTTCCCACAAAGCGGCGGCTGCTCTCTGCCTCCTCACAGAATAATTGGATGGAAAATGAAACGAAGCCTTTGAGCGGATGTTCCTTTTGTCTTAACTGCTCGATGTAAATATACACACTCATACAGTATACACTGTATTAATGTCACAGCTGTAGTGATCCAAAAGCAGTTAGTTCCTACCAGCAGCCCCCGTCCCTGCTGTCAGAGGTCATTAACAGAGGAGGTGTGTGTGTGTGTGTGTGTGGATCGATGGCAGTGTGATGGTGAGCTGTAGGAGCCATGCTGGCTAATTAAACCCTCTCAGGCTAGCTGAGCCACTTCTGGCTCTGTTAAGCCACAGAGCACGACACACACACACACCCAGTTAACACTTTGTCCTCTGAAGTGAAAACATGTGTCAAGTATTATCCCCCGTCTTGTGCAGGAGTTGAGCCTGAAATTTCTTCATCTCTTCTTGTTAATTTTGACAAGTTTCACTAATTGAAACAAACGTCACACTTGCAGCGTGAGCATGTGAGAGCTCTGTGGGACTGGCAAACCAAGACTTGCTTTTGTGAAACGGGCCTCAGGAAGGATGTTGATGTATTTTTCAGCTGTCCAAGATTTGAATATATTTATAGCTACTAACCTTTCTGCAGATTGGGTCAAGATTTCTTCAAAAACATGACAGAAATGTCTTCAAATATTCAACCTGCGAATAGTTCCTGGCTTCAATTCGCTCAGCTTAGTAAGAATCTGCATCTTTTTGTGTTCACTTCGGTCTTTGTATTGACTTTGTATTGGCTGCTCCAACATTTGCTTCACATTCTGAACAGCTTCATGCTTTTACTGACACTGTGACCAGCTTCAGGACCAGCTTTTTAGTTGTCACTCCACTCTGAAGTAAAGCTCTAAGACGAGCAAAACTCTCAGTATGTTGTTTGTTTGGTTCAAGATTGAGCTCAATGAACACTGCAGCATCTAGGACAGTGGTTCACAAACAGGGTGGCAGGTGCCCCGGAGTTGGCGCAGAGCCATTACGGGGGTGAACATGACCAGAGGCAAAAATGTGGAGGGGGAGACATTTTGACTTTGCTGAACACAGGTGTAACTAACAGCATCACCGCATTGCAATTAATGCTGGAACGGAGCCATCGTGGATGTTATTTGATCCACCTGTGCTTTTGCTACCATGACAAGTCAAAATGTCTTCTGTGAAAAAGGTTTGTGAATGTCTTTGAAAGATGAAGCAGTTTTTACACACCGCTCTCTATGTTGATGTTTGTGGACACTACGTGATTTTTTCACAGGTTAAAACGGTCTCATAATGAAGACAGTTTGTCATGAAATGCACTAAGCACGTCCACGATCCTCCGAGAATTAAGCTTTGTGGTGAAGAATGTATAATCATCAGCATGTTGTTTATTCATCCAATACTTATTTTATTATATATGATATTATATTATATATATTTTGGGATGTCGTAATAATAAACTTTGCGTTCGACTGGCTACAGCTGGTGGTGTGTTTTACTGGGAAACACGTCAGCTTAATTTTACTTCAACATCATTTGCATAAAAGCATTACATAATACACTGCAAACACTAAAAATACCCCTGCAAGAGAATGCACAGAATGGACTGACCTTCACCAAGCCTTCATGATTGAGTGAGTGATCAGAGTGTTACGACTGACGGCTCACAGCGGCAGTTTGGGACAAACAGATTGATCCAGTTTCATGTCTCCTTATGATACACTGATGGATGACTGAGAGGACGGCTGTCAGTCTTTTTTAAGACATTGTTTTAGTTTTTGTACTTCAAAGAAATCTAATTCCAGGTTTTGGAGTGCAGTACATAATTATATGTTCATTAGAGAGGATCTGCAACCCAAACCTAGCCCTTCGAACCGGACGGTCTGAGGGTCTAAAATATGAACACAAAACATAAATACTGCAATTGAACATTAAAAGTTATGTCGGCATGAGATCTTTTACAGTCTCTAGTCTCTCTGCTTGGGGAGTTCCTGTGCTTGAAGATTTGCCAGTTGGAAAAGATTTTGAAAATATTTGTGAACTTGGTATTTGTGGTGTTCTACTTTTGATGGTACTTTGGAAGATAGCTTTAAAAAATGTTTTTTTTTGGTGGAAAGTATTTTCTGATAAGAAACCCTAATTTATGGAAGGATTTAGCATTGTGAGTCAATGTATTTTTTAAGCATTTGCACTGTTTTGTCATAAATTTGCTTGAATGGTGAAAAATGAAGGTCCAGATGCAGACTAAAAAATCCAAAGTATTTTCTATTATTAATATGACAAATATAAAAGGCTGTGCAGCCTTGGTAGAGGCCTGTCTGGGTACTTTCAAAAGCCACATTTCTCATTTCGTACTTTTCTATCAGACAAAAAATCTTTTGTTGCATTCATTAATCAATTTCATCCATTTAAACTGATGTTTGTGTCTGCTTCTAAATGGTACATGCAGAAAACACACTGCAAAAAAGATTCAACCACCACTAAAATCTGACTTCACTGCAACTTCCCAATCACCTGAAACACACCTGAGCACAATTTGTTTGTTGAGTGAGCTGATTGGAAGGCTGGAGCAAGTGAAGCAGCTGCTTTCACTTTATGTTTTTTAATCCTCAATCTTAAAATTCTGCACATACCGTTCCCTCTGTTGTCCAGTCAAATAAAAAAAAGCCCAGCAGGTCAAAAGATGTAGCTGCAAATTAAAAGTCCAAGAGCAACAGTATCTTCAGGCTGTATTTAAAACTCTCTGTTTGGCTGCCTGAAGTGTGTGCATGGTTTATGTCTTTTAATCGGATTAGCAAGTCAGAACCTGGAAATGAGACGCTGCACTTTTCTTCACCTCAGCATGATGCCGTGAGTTTTTTTCCACAATTATATTGGAAGAGACTTCAGCTCTGCTGCCACTGAACTGGCTGGATGAATAACTGGCCTAAAGGGGGCACTAAAGTCTGGTTGTTCTCCTTCTTCTCCTTTTTGAATTTTGACAAAACCAGTGGACAGGCTCCTCCTCACATCTAAGTCCCAGCATCTAAAATGTTTCTGACTCAAAGAGGAAACTCCATTTACTGCTCAGATTGAGGAGACATGCTCGCTCCTGATTGGCTCTGACGGGGACTTCATCAAACACGAAGAACGTCGTGTTTGCTGTTGCTTTGTTGTCATATTTCACCTGTTTACTTTTCCTCATTTGCAGTTTGACAGGAGCCGCTCGTCTCAGCAGCAGCCTGTCACATCCATTCATGAGATGTTAGGGAGCTGAACGGCAGCCGATGAACGTGGAGGAAACATTCACAGAGGAAACATTTCACTTGAAATAAGAAAACCAGAAGCACTGCAGGTGGAGGACAGCAGGATCATGCTCTGTGATGTTGAAACAAGTTTTTGTGGTGTGTGTTGGTAATAGTTCCCTCTATAGCAGTGTATGAATGCACTTCTGTGTGTCCTCTCCCAGTAAATCTGAGAAAACTGTATGACAGGAGACTTTATTTTGGATATTTTTTCATTTATTTTATTATATTTTTATTTGTTTTCTTTTGAAATATATTGTTCTCATTAAGTTTTTTTATTCTCTGTGCCACAACTCTCCATATTTGCTGATTAAATGCTCCTCCATGGGTTGAGAATTTTCTCCTATGTCTCATTGAACTGTCTAAAAATGCATAAAAGCATAAACAAGGCTTTATCTAATTTAATGAAAAGTTATGGTGATACATGGTTTTAACAGCAATGAAATGTTTTTATGTTGTTATATACTCCTTACATATTGTTTGGTTTGTTTTTATATAGTTAAAAGTCATTCAAATATGCCTAAAAAAGTAAAATTCAGAGAGAACACTGAAACTTCAGATTTAAATCTCGGTTTAACCCTTTAAATCTGATTGGTGCAGTTTAGTCATACACGTAGCGTACTGCTGGGATCAGCACAACTTATTATTTCCAGTCATAAAAGAGGGCATTTCTCCAGTGTTCATCAAGGATAAAGATCCAAAAATCTATTTAAAAATCATATAAAAGACGCTTCTTATAACTTCAGATCTTACCTCATAAACATTTTCTTTAGCATCAAAAGTAATGCGAGTTCACTCATGACCTTGGAAACGGTAGTTTGGTGCTGTTTTTTTTCAGTGGAGCGGATGGCGTTTGCTTTCTTGTCAAACAGGTGATTGTTGTCTGTACATACAGTACATAGTGAAAACAGGACTTTTCATGATGCACATTTGCTAAAATCTATAGGCTAAAAAAACGTACAGGCTAAAAAGACATTGTTCAGACGTGGCCCACAGCTGACTTCCTGACTTCCTGGCTTCACAATTTATTTATATATCACCCAAAATATTTAAATATATTCATACTTATACACCAAAAGGTCTTACTCACAGGTAGGTAAGGTAACACTTCCACACGTCTCGGTTTTCAGACCTTCATTAGGCAAAAAAACAGCACCGTATATATACAGTATCAGCTAAAGGCTCATCAGAGCCAGCAACACTTTCAAGTATGCATACAAATGAATGATACATAAAACATAAAAACAAACATCATACTGAGCTCTTCCAACTGTAAACATACATAGTAAATATTACAAAAAGTATGTTCACATCACACAATAAGGCCCTCTAGGGGTATTAGATAAGAACATGTATTTACAAATCAGTCCCATATTACACAACTGAGAAGATATATTTGTGCCAAATGAAATAATGAAAAAAGAAAATTATTACCACCATACTACCATTAAAAACAGCCTCTTTTTGTTTTACACTGACAGTACATGTTTTACCAGTTCTAAGGCTCAGAATGTCAAAACCAACATGCTTCTTACATCCCTCAAACACTGACCTCTATCCATTCATATACACAGTTTAGTGTGGACTTAAAGGCAATAAACTCACTTCAAATAGCATAAAATTATATTTTTTTCATACAAACTGCCCCACAACATGTATCGTACATTGGTGTATGTCATGTATAGTATATCAGTGGCATGTACTGTATGAGTATCCTGATTTCTTCCAAAAATAACAATATATGACATATAGCTTAGACAGTAAATTAAGTAAAAACCAAGAAAAGACAGCCAGGGGTTCTGTAGTGGCTTCATGGTGTTATGTTTCTATACGTCACAGCTCTGTTGGGGTTTTAGTGACTCACCTGCCAAACGGGAGCAAAAGCATCTCACAGGCTGCTGCAAAATGCCGAGAAACACTGAGAGGAAACTTGTTGTTTCGCCAAAAATAAAAAATAAAAGCTCGCATGGTTGAGTCAATCAATACATCTTGGTAATAGAATTGTAATTGCATAACGCAACGCTGTAAACACACCCAAGACACATTGGGGATGGATTCTAATTTAATCAGACAAACTCCCTCCAGAGGTCAGAGACACATTTGGCCTTATTAAGAACAATGTGTAAATGTAACTTGTTCTCAATCCGCAGGTAGGAGCTATAATAATGAAATTAAAGAAGCAGGAAGACAGACAGCAGGCAGCTCAGACAAAAACATCAGTCAGGTTATAGTGATGTGTTTACTGTGAGGTGGAAATACCGCAGATATTATCAGAGGAAGTGACCTTTGACAAGAACAGTCTGAGAGCAGCGTGTTCAGTCTTGCCTTCAGTCTTTATGCTAAGCTAAGCTAATCGCCTCCTAGCTCTAGCTCCATAGTTAATGCACAACATGAATGGTGATCTTCTCATCCCACTTTTGGCAAAAAAAGGTGAATCCACCACTTTGGTTCGGACTGAAATATCTTGATAAATATTTGATGGACTGCTATTAAATTTTGTACAAACATCAGTGGCTCCTGGGGGATGTATCCTCATAACTGAGGTACCACCGGCTGCTCAGAATCTTCTGTTTCGTGACAAAATACCTGCAAAATAATTCCCATCAGCCTCAGTTGTACTAATGCTTATAACCAAATGTTAGCTAAACTAAGGTGGCGATCATGTCAAACATTATACTTGGTAATGTTAGCATTGCCACCATGAGAAACAGCTGTTAGCACGGCTGTAGGCTCTCGTTAACATCTTGGGACAATGTTAGAAAAACGTGTTCTCACTTTAAAATGTTATCTCTTGGATTCAGTGTGTTTTGTAAATCAATAAAAATCAAATCAACTTTAATAACATACATATATGAATGTTAACAATCCCTTACATTGTCCACACTTGTGAACTACAACTTGTATTTTTCCTACAGGGCCATAAACTCTCCTTTATATGATCCCATTGCCCAAAAACTCTCCCACATTATTAATTTTATCTGTTACATAAACCAGTGTGACAGCCAACGGCTGAGAAGTAAAATAAGTTTAAATGTCTAGAAGTGGAATCAGAGTCAGCTCCCTTCAGATGACAGCTGTTATTTCTGTCTAATTACTGGGATTCTTTGACCATGATGCATGTTGAGTACGTGTGATACGACATAATGAAAGCACAGACTGTCCCTCCGCTGCCAATGTAATCCCACTAAATGTATGAAAATAGAAGCTCAGCTATTGTTGGAGTCAGCGTGCTGCCTCAGCATATACATCCTCTGACACCATTTGGAAGAGGTGCACCCTGGGATATTCTCTCGCTGGGACAAAATCCATCTCGATCCATCTCCCCTCTGGCACAGCGAGAGGAAGTTTGATTGATTTATCAGGCCTGCGTCTCCCCAGCCTCCCTTTAATGAGACAGTAATAGCCCACGGTCGGCCGGCACTCCAGAGACGAATGTGAAGGAGAGGCGAGCGGCAGAGAACAGAAATGTGGACAGAATATGTAACCTGAGGTACAATCAATCCAACACACACACACAGATGGAGAGTGAGGGGAAGAAAATGAGAGAGATGGCCAGAGAGAAGATGGAGAGAGAGAGTGTGTGGAGTGGAGTATTAGGAATACAATATGACAGAGGCAGCAAGTAAAAAAGTAAGGAAACCAGTGTGGAAAGTAAAGAGACACAGATCAGACGGAAAGAGAAGGAAGTACTGACTAAAGTTATTAACAGAAAGCAAAATCAATATGTCTACTTTAATCGTTAAAATAAAAACAAAACCAACACTGCAGTCAACAGCGACATTCACTATATTGCCCAAAATGTGTGTCCACATACTTCTGTGTATTTTTGGTGAGGGTTTGTTTTTCCTGATGTAAGCCTCTTATTTCCAATTAAGTGAAATCTTAATGCCAAAGCATACAATGATCATTTAGACGACAGTGTTCTTCCAACTTTTTGTCAACAGTGTGTGTTCGTCTCTTTCCTGTTTCAACATCACAGTGCCCACATGCACAAAGCAGCTCCATAAAGAAATGGTTTTCCCAGATTCCTGTGGAAGAACTTGACTGGTCAGCACAGAGTCCGAGGGTGCTTTCACACCTGAGCTGTTTGGTCCCTTTTAATCGAACCCTGGTGCGTTTCGTCGGATAGTCCGGTTCGTTTGGGGTGGTGTGAAAGCTCATTCGAACTCTGGTGCGGACCNTGACCAAATCTCGCTCGTCTTCTGTCTAACAAGGACAACACATCATAATCCCTTTCTGTCATCAGGGCCCGCCTTCTCCTTCTCACTCGCTGTCCTGTCAGCTGCTCATATTGTTGCCTTCTTGTAAAGCATTTAATTGATGGAAACACCAAAGCAAAACCACAAAACTCAAGACCACATAAATTTGGTGTTGTTCCATTATTTCTAAGATCAGGAAGTGTCGGCGAGTTTCACTCTGATATTTTGTGCAATAGAAGAGCGACCGTTTCGACCGCGTGACATTTGTTTACAATATTTGGTCCGCTTGACAAAGTTACAGTGTGAAAGCGAACCGGACCAAATGAAAAATGCAACAATGTTGCAACTTCACCCCCGAATCGCACCGAGACCACCGAACTACAGGTGTGAAAGTGCCCCTAACCTCAACCCCATCCAACACCTTTGGGATAAACTGGAACGCCAACTGAGAGCCAGACCTGATCACCAACGTCAGCGCTGGACCTCACTGATGCTCTGGTGTCTGAATGGGAGCAAATCCCTGCAGCTGGTTCAACATCTGGTGGAAAGTCTGAAACCAGAAGAGTGGAGGCTGTTTAGCAGTATATTAATACCCAGAGTTTTGGAATCCCATGTTCAACCATCACATGTGGCAGAATTGTTCCAATGTCCGGATACTTTTGTCCATTAAATGTATCTGAGTAACGACTGGCCTGATTATGAATTGTAGGACAGTACCTCACGCACAGTATAACTTAAGAAGCTAAAATGATATCATACCAGAATTTTAGCAGAGTAAACCCTAATTATAAAATACTCAAGATAATTTTTACTTTGTCCAACAGTTTGGCCTCCAATAAGAAATCTTAACTTCTGTCTATGTTGCCATTAAATTGTATGTGTATATTCATGGTGCCTGATGATTTTGGTGACCTCCTGACCTTTCCATCAGCCAAAAGGTTCCGCTTGTACAAAAAATGTCAAATAGCCCATTAGATATTGAAATTTAATATAAAGTTTATAAAGTTAATATAAAGTTTTTAAATGAAATTGAATTAGCATATTCCTGACCCCATGATCTTTCGTCTAGGGCCACCCTCAGGACAAAGCAGGACGGTTTTAGCTCCACTACTTAAAGAATAGAAAAATCCTTAATTTAGTTCCACAATCTGGGATGGAATGAATGATCCTGATTCCAAGGGGGAGGGAGGGTGGGCTGCAATCTGCAATTACATCTGTTTTGTTTACAAGTACAAATCGTGGCCTGCTGTTGGCACTATAGAGGAATGGTCTGGAATTAGCCAAAAATTTAAACCTAATTAAGCCTCCGCCTTTCACCGCAATTAGTTTGCATCCTCTGAGGATCATGAATATCCACTTTAAGTTTCATGGATATATAGGAAGTAGTTTTTTCTTCAGTAAAAAGCAAGTCAGTAAGTCCATTTTTATATGTTCTGTGTAAAAGTGATTTTTTCCCTGATGATGGCCTTGTGATGAAAGGTCAAAAACATGTGCAAATCATTATCTGGGGACCATGAATGTCCACAGCAATTTTCCTGACAAATATCTTCCTCCTGACCGTCCAGAATTGCCAGCTTGAGCAGCTGCTAACTGTTAGCAAGAACCTAAAATAACCTCAGTAAGAGGAGCAGACGCAGCTGAGGCTGAGGACAGAGAAGAAGAACAGATCAGAAGTGGAGAGATGCCTCAGAGAGAGGAGAGAGGGGGGAGCAGCAGACAGACAGAGGCAGCAGGTAGAGCAGGCGTCTGCTGATTGCCAGCAGCAGTCGGTCACTGCAGCCTTTAATTAAAGTCACTCTCCTGGGCTCTTAAGCAACAGCTTGCAATTTTCACAGACAACAGCAGCATGGCGACGAGCCCGGATGACCTGTAATTGTCTGTGGGTGAGGGGGCGGGGAAGGCAGGGATGGCAGCCTCCCTGCCACCCTGTGATTTTCATGGGAATTAATGACACAGTGGTGGCCACATCATTTCCTTGACACTCTTCGCCGGGGGGGAAAGGTGAGGCGCTGACCTTTGTGCTGATTCCCCCCCGCTGTCCGTCTCCATTTTGAAAATGTGAAATGTTGAGAAGTAGATGGAACAAACAGCCTCGGGTATTAAAATCCAGGGTGTAAGCAACAAAAGTCGTCATTTTGCGTCACAGACTGCCATTTGTTGTGTCGTCAGAAATCCCCGTGGGAACGGGCTTTTCGGAAAAGGTCAACATTAAGGGATGTGTTGAACAGAAAATATCTGCTGCAGTTTGTTCCCAAGGGTCGTACGTCCATCCAGCAGCAGCAGCTTTCAACATTTTGATGTTCCACTTGCTTTTAATATTGTTCTGTCTGAACAAAACACACACCATCTCCTCAAGAGACTGGCTCTCTCGGGGCAGTGATTTATATGTTTGAGGTAAATCAAATTTTGATTCAGAATTAAATAAAAACAACAGGGTGTGAGTAGAGGAGCCACATATACGCAGGCAAAAGGGCTGCATGCAGTTTGACAGCCGGGGGGACCGCATATCCCTGGGGTGCGCCATGTTTGTTGACAAATCACAATGTGGGCTGCATCAAGATAACAAGAGCAATAATTAATACCAGGTGAAAAATCTGTGTCACACTGGATGCATTCAGCCACTGAAGCGCTGTGGGCAGAGACATGTTTTGACAGAGTTCACAGCCCAAAACATGATCAGGTAGTTATGCGTGTATGTCAGAAAAAGATAGACTTGTAGGTCCACAGTTAAGCCCTTGAGGCATGGTCCGTTATGCGGCTGGTATAGACAGCTGTTAGGGGGGGTGAGACAACTGCACAAAGCAAATGCCACTGGATGCAACTACATTGTGTTTGCTGCTGCTGCGCTTTAGCCTCTGTCATACCTCCGACACAGTTCGGCTGTGACTGGAAGCATTGCACAAATCAGCAGTCACAGTTTGTGGTATTTTGGTTATCTTTATTGGGCTTCAAATATGTATGTTAAAGACATAGTTTGACATTTTCAAAAATACACTTCCTGGCAGAGAGTTAGATGAGAGGATTGATAGCACTCAGGTCAGTGTCAGTAAATATGAAGCTACAGCCGACAGGTTAGCTTAGCTTCGCATAAAGACTGGAAACGACGAAACCTGGCTCTGTCCAAAAGCAACAAAGTCTTCCATCACCTCTAAAGCCTCTAAAGCTCGCCACTTATATGTCAACTGTTTAATCTGTACAAAAACCAAAGTGTAAAAACCACAAGTTGTGGTTTTACATAGGGTTATGTACAGACTATTTGGTTGTATTCAACAGACTGAATGACTGAATGTTGCCTCGTACGTGTACTGTTCATTTGCAGGTGTAGTCAGAAATGAGCAGCTTGAGATGCTGGTAGTTTCTCTCACAGAGGTGGTCATTTAGGCATGTCAGGTCATCACAAGAGGTCCAGCACTATAAAAATGTTTAGAACCGCTGATTTACAGAATATAAAATGAGTAACAGGGAGTTCCAACTGAAGAAAAACTGAATATAGAGTATTCTGGGTTGTTTTTTTCGAGACATCTCAGTGGCTAAAATCTAGCTTAGTGTCGCGTGCCTTCAGAGCAGAACTGTTGCATCATGTTGAAGAGCAGCTTACAGCACATTACAGGCAGGACAGGACTGAGTCAGCGAGCTGCAGCCTGTGCCGTCCTGCTGGCTGAGTGTACCCAGGGACCTCATTAGTCCGAGCGGGCTGCTCCGTGGTCACCGGTGGCTCCTTTGAGGGCGGGCAGACAGCCACGGGGACCAGCTTCTTACCCGCTGAGGGTTCGGCACAAAAAGGCCAGAGCAGTGACCTGAGACTCCAAATAGGCTGGCTGCCTCGCCGGGGGAAATCAGGGTGAGGGAGGGTGACACATCGGCATGCTCTGACACTTGTTTGGAGTTCAGAAGGTAACAGCAGGTAGACGCACGCCAGCAACTGCGCCTCAGATTTCAGACTTTCCTGTGCTCAGAGTTTGTTTGTAGAGAAAAGTTTCCTCAGAGATGAAATCTTTCATCTCCAGACTTGAATTGTTGAGCTGATAACTGACACGTTTGAACACACAACACACAAGTCTACAAAACCTTTAGGGATATTACTTTGACTTACATTAATTCCCTTAGAGCTTTCCCTAATCTTAACTTAACCTCAAAGAAAAGAGACCAGTTGAGCTTCTGCTGACTGAAACTAATGCTTTATTTTACAGTACACAGAGTGAATATTTGCCTACAGTCCTTAAACAATAACTGCATGTTCATTAAATCTGAATTAAACAGATATCACTAAGTGCTAACAAGACCTGTCTGTAACCGAGTTTTCCCAGCAGTTTAAGAGGTCGAAGACATTTTTAAGATTGTGTTTGTGTTTGAAGAAGTGTTTGACAGTAAATGAGATTAAAATTCTCTTTTGTTTCACCCATAGAAGTGAGTAAATAGGATTTTATTCTTGTATCACTTTTTATCTCAAAATAACGAGTATATGTATTACAATCACAAGAAAATGGTTTGGACATTTCAAGATAAGAGATTATCCTTCCGTGATTAGAAGATAAAAGGGTAATATTCAAAATCGACATCATCATCACAAAGTACCATTTGATATCTTGAGATTGTGAGAGAAGATGAATGGTATGATATCGTGGGATGATGAGCTAATTAACATGTTGTAATGAGATTTAATATGTTGATAAGATCTTGAGATCATGCTTAGTATCTCGAGAACATAATAATTCAGCCATGATCACAAAGAAACAGCTGATGCCTTGAAAAGCACAAGTAACTGTCACCACAACGGTTTAATATCACAAAATAACCAGACAATAACAGGTCTTAAGAAGTTACTCCATAAGCAGTGGCACCAAAACCAAACCCTTGTTAGAAAAGTTGTCCTTGTAAAACAAGATGTCCTCAGTTGGCTGGCATGAAGTCTAACACATGCACCCCAATTATAAACTGTGAAACACACGAATACACACTTTTACGTCAGTGACCAAACAGACAGATTAATAGTTTAGTAAATTAAGTAAGTTAGTAAATTCATATCCACGTTGTGAAGACCCTAAGATTAATGGTAACACATAAAAACATTAACACTGTTCACCAAATCAGTCATCCAGTCTACAATATTCCTACAGTACATATACATTCCTTTTTATTTTACAACGCTGGTTTTGATGTTTCCTTGGCAAGAGACTCGTCCCCTTTCACTCCTCATCTATATGACATAGATAAAATGGCAGAGTTCCCTATAAGTCTGTTGGGAAGTTACTTCTGTTCTGCTGTCCATCAGTCAAGGCCATCCATCCCTCAGTAACTTGAGTAGTCTGCACAGAACCCTGACCTCAACCCCATCCAACACCTTTGGGATAAACTCAATCACCGACTGCGGGCCAGACCTGATCACCCAACATCAGTGTTGGACCTCACTAATGCTCTTGTAGCTGCATTGGAGCACATCCCTGCAGCCAGGCTCAACATCTGGTGGGAAGCCTGAAACCCAACCCCTGATGCCCAACCACATCTTCAACTATCACATAATGTACGTGTGTAATGTTCAGGTGTTCACATCCTTTGTGTACATGTATACATGAATTGAAAGTGAATGTTCAGTGGTGCATAACCTTTGTGGGTTCATTACACAGTCTCATTTATCCACAATATGGACTGTGGTCTTTACTGTATGTACAGATCTATAAACACAGTCTCCTGTCTGCAGCAGCCTGTTATTGGCTTCACTGTTACATGTTGATGTTAATGTGAACACACTCTGCTCTGCAGCACTGCCTTCTGTGTCATGGACTGTTTCCATGGTAATAATCAGTTGCTTTTGTCCACTTATACACAAAAAGCTATTAGCTTTCAGGATATGAGGATGCATGTAAACAAATCATCCTGCATTTATGTGTAAACTAAACAGGATATGAATCAATATCTGAGTATTAAGGTGTATTTGTTTCAAATTAATTTTCACCACTATCATTTGGCCCTGATGTAACACATGTTGTGTTTTAACATGTTGAAGTGCATCAACAACACATTGCAGCTAAATGATTAATCACTCTGTATCATCTCTGCTTTTATTGTTGTTCATTATGTCTTGTTGTTGTGTGGTAATGCACTACAGAATAATCAAATCATGAGGTCTGTCCTCAAAATCCTTGGTTCACTAATAATTTTTGAATTTCTGCAACTAATTAATTTTAGATTAGTCACAGGAATCCAAAGACAGATTAAAATCTATCAAGTCGTTTTACCAGGAGGATTTCTTCAAATCTAGAGCTTATTAAAAACAAAAGCGTACTTGTGTTTATTTTTGTGATGCCAGACATGCTTAATCGCTCATTTTCTCATAAAAAGATATCTCTTAGTTGACTGAGCGTCTGATTTAAAATGATGATTTATTAAACTCAAGCCTATTTCAACTCTCTGCAAGTTGATTTTACTGAAATTAAGTGAAGCTAACTGCTGCGTGGAAAGACAAAAGATCATTCTGAATCATCTAAAACACGATGCATGTTCTGAAAACAGTCAGCAGGAAATTACTTTTCACGTAATTATCCTGTTCCTTTAAGCTGCATTAATTGGTTTTTCTTTACCACTTGAGGGCAGCAGAACCAGCTGGTGAAGGTGTTGGCAAACACTTACCTCTTTCCCAATCCTGCAGACACAGAGCAACATCATCACCCCATTGGAGTCATGTTTGTGTCCACCTGATGAATGTAAGTCCAATATTCACTCTTCTTTTAGCTCTGGTTTGGTCTCCACCGACTCCTGAGAAAAATATCTGGCTCTTTAGGTGCTTGATGCTCCGCTTTCTTCGCCAGCGTCTGTCTGCTGACTGCGGCTGAGCAGGTAGTGTACAGTGGGTTTATCAGTTTATCAGAAAACAGCTGGAATGCTGAGACTGAACCAGATAGTAAATGTGCCAAAACAACGAGCTAGAAGAGGCTAATAAATCATTGGAACGGCAGACTTGGTGATCATTCTCTGTGAGTTTGTTCACATGACACACAGTCATTTGTTCCGTTGTTGAAACAAAAAACGCAGACTTGGCACAAGTGGTTCTCAAACATGTCGCATGAAAATTGTAAGAAATTACATTTGAAAGCAATTTTACTTGTTTGTACGACACTTTACATGTGAATACCTACATTTTAAATTGTTTTGTGAAGGTGTGCTTAAAGAATTAGTAAATGTATTAGTTGACTGACAGAAAATTAATTAACACAACAATTTTGATAATATTTGATCATCATTTTACTCATTCATTAAACAGAAACCAAACAGTCTCTGGTTTCAACTTCTCAAATGTCAGAATTTGCTGCTTTTGTCAGTTTTATATAATCAGAAATGTAATTCCTTTGGATTTGGACTTTTGGTTTGAAAAAGGTTTTGGGTAACTTTTTTTTTTTTTATTAATTAAACCTGCAATAACAGATGTTTGGCCACACATCATCCATTGTCAATATAAAGATATTGATTAAGGCTATTACGAGAATAATCAATACATTCATTAAAAAAAACACATTAGTTGCAGCCCTAGTCTTGAATATGAACTCAGTGTTCTAAGATCAGCTGTCACTTTTCTGCTCTACCTGCAGGTTTAGATCAGGACACAGTGATGTTGAAGGTCGCCTACCTGCCGCGCTCCTCCACCTCCTCAGAAACACCTGACATTTTATCAGCTCCACTACAAGTGGAGGATGTCAGAAATGTTTTCTTTCTTATACCTCTCTCTTTAGTCCACTCCTCATTTTCAATCTGTGGGTGTACAGTGTTTGTGTTGCATCTACATTCCAATCCGAGCATGCGACCTCGGTGTCACTTCGTTTCTGATGAAGCAATCAGGTAAAAATGGGTCTGAAATGGCAGATTACTTCAGACAGAGCGGCGAGCGGAGAACGCAGGCGGACAGCAGGCAAATTGCCTCTTTCAGCACTTAAATAAAGGCGGGAGGTCAGAAGAGGCTGAGCGAGAGGCGTCACACACACAGACACACATCACCCCGCCTCCTCCGTCCTTCTGTTCTCTCTGTGTGTCTCTCAATCCAACTCAATTAAGATTTATTGACATCATGTTTTGATAAAACAAAATTTGAGCTCAGTTTCTCAGTTCCAGACTTCATTCAGATTCCACTGAGTTTTAAATCTGTTGTGCATTCGTACTGAAGAAGTGGCTAAGTGTACCCAAAACTGTCACTGCACAGACTAAATGTGCTTGATTTTTGAGCGGCAGTGTTTCCCACAATGCATTGCACAAATGAGAAGCGGCACATTGTGGACGGTGGTCAAACAGCTGCAGGAAAGTCGTGGAAAACAAATCAAATTTGAAAAAAAATCTCCAAAATTCTGATAATCATATCCTTGAACACCTAAATGTGTAACAGGTGCACTGGAGGACAGCAGAACTTAAATACAAGTGCACATTTCTGACATGCCGTCTCACCTTTTGGTTTATTTCATAGTAATTTCATACATGGTGTTATGTATGAAATTAACCAGCAGTGAGCAAGACAGTATGCCTGTTTTTTGTCTTGTTTTCGGGGGTTTTCAAAGGTCAGGGACTTATCTTTAAGAAAAACAGAAGCTTCGTGCTGTGACTTAAATGTAATGGCTTTACATGAAAGACACAGTCAGGGGCTAAAAGTTAGACTGAGATCTAAACATACTGTACATGTTATCACCTCTTCCTCCTCCACTACAGCCCCAAGCACCAGACCAACCTCTGTCAAAGACAATACAGCAGCGAACTGCCCTCCCACCACCTCCTCAGTTACATCAGGAGCATATTACCCATCAGCAAAGACCCCAACAAACCCCCCTCACCCCCTCCCCTCGTCGACACATCACTGTCGATGCCGTTTGTCCCCCGGCTGTTCGCTGCTCGGCCCAGGTTGGCGGCGTTCAGAGTCTGGCTAGCTGAGTCGTCGTTTGACATCTATTACAGTTAAGGACCATCCTGGCATGTGTTCTTGCTCACACACACACTCAGACACACACTCAGACACACACACACACACACACTGTCACACTTCTCATAAGGCCAGGAGAGCTAATGACTGAGATAGCTGGGCTTTAAAAAAGAGAAAAGGGAAGGTGCCAGGAGATGATTCATCTGAGCTGCTCTCCGTCAGCGATGACTGACGGCTGATTTATGATTCAGCGCCGAGCTGTGAGAGCTTAGAGTCATTTCCCCCCATTTCTTATTTTAATTCCTTACCGCAGGTGATGGCGGGAGGGATGGGAGCCAATTATCTTAAGTGTCTTTCTGCTCTCTGTCAGCCGCTGACAGTCGCTGCTGAAACTCTACAGCCGGCCTGCGAACGGGTGACTGCCGCTGCCTCCTCCATTATAATCAGCGCTCAGGTTTTACATTTGCATGGCAACTCCTCGCTCACATTAAAACATCTGAATGTGAATTCTTGTGCTGCTGTTTGACCAGGAAACTACCTTGTTGCTGTTGTCGTTTGAATAAGATCAACCCACCCTGCAGCAGTCAGTCAGTGTGCACTGTAAAAAAATATCCATCTTAATGAGGCAATATTAAGTCAGGAAAACATATTTTTTGAAAACAAAAAAAATCAGCCAATAAGACAAGACTTGTTAGACACCAACTGGAAACGTGTGAAATCATCTTATTTACAGGTCAATGAGATCAGTACTGTCAGTCAACATACTTCCAACACAAATCAATGTATGTAATTTTTTTTTTTCTTTTTTACAATTAGTGTTATTTTCTCGGTTCTAGTGCAACAGTCAGTCGTGTTTTGCCTTGATGGCGAGCCTTCTTGGATCAATTCACCATACCAGGACTCGATTAGACTGAATAGAATATGGGCCCGGTCTGGCTCAAGTACAGGGTCAGGTCTCAGCTGCTAAAAACTGAGAGGACCTGTGAAGATCTCTACTTGCATGAGTTTGAACTAAAATATGCAGCGCAAGAGAATCAGAATCGGTTTACTGCCAAGTAGGTTTACACATACAAGGAATTTGTCTTGGTGTTTTGGTGCATAACAATAAACATAGTAAGAGAATAAAAATAGGAAGCAAGTAAAAAAGCAAGTACTGCAACAGCCAAGAAACTTAACTAAAACAGAAAATAATCGACAATAAAAACATATAAAATACGTACAATATATCTGTTTTTAAAATGAAATGAAAGAGCTGTACAGTTTGTGCAGTTATGTGTAACTGAAAATGTGTAGAGATGATAATACAGAGGATGTGTGTTAATGTAAGGTCGTGTTTGTGTCCATACAATGAATTTAAGTGCAATATTCACCAAAAGCTTGTGTCTCTTTAGCTGCTTAACGATCCACTATGTTCTAGTCTCTAACTGTGTCTGTTTGTTACTGGGCAGGTAGTGTGCAGAGGGTTTGTCAGAGCTTGTGTGCTGAAAACAGCTGCCTGCAAATGGCGGAAACAAGGCTGATGAAAGCGTTGACTCTGACCCAAACAGTAAATGTTTCGTAAAACCAAAATCATGAACTAAAATAGGCTCCTTAGAGCTGCAAAAGTTGGTTGGAATAATCAGCGGGTTTGTCACTGCTAAGTTAGACGGAGTCATTTAATCCATTGGTAACATGCAGCTTTAAAGGTACACTGGCTCATTTTGTTTTAGAACCCAAAAGCACCCTCTAATCCCCAAACTGTCTCCCAACTCACAGGTGTTATGACAAACTTTGTAATTATAACACTAAATTTTGGAGGTGTTACAACAAATTTGGGGATTTGGGTTATTAATACCAATTTAAGACCTGAAAAGGCTTAACATTTGAGGACTTAAAAACAGACTAAATGGTTAAAATAAAGAATGATTTTACAGGGTAGATACAGAATACATCCAGTGTGAGATGTAGCAGAGTGGAAGAGGCGGCACATCGCTCCATCTTTAACCAGAGGCTGCCCTGTCACTCCCCCCCTCCATCCAATATACTCCAATCAATTTACCTTCCACTGCAATTCAATGTGACAGTAAGACAAATCGGACTTCCAATGTAAAATAATTGAAACAGACGCTTATTTGAGTGTGTGGGGGAGGCCTGAGAGAGCTGCGTATTCTGCATCAGCTTAATGCAGTGCGTCTGTCCGTGTCAGAGATGGATTGTGGTGTCAGAGTTACAGATAAGCCTCTGTTTAGTTAGCCCCATCGGGAGGAATGAACATTGTAGTCATATTAAAGATAACAAGTGTTTTTATCCACGTCACTGCAGCACGGCACACACAGGAGGGGAATAAGATGCTCGTATTCCGTCAAGTGAATTGTAATTGCTATCCTCCAGAGGACACATAATTGAAAAATTGGAACAGAGCAAAAAGTCAGCCGTGTCTGCATTGTAAACAAAGATTGGACCAAATCCTCCGCGGTCGTGGGCGGCCGACATCACAAGCTCCGGAAAAAAACACACAGAAGAGGCTCGGCTCTCCTCCTCAACTGAAATCCACTTTTACAAAAAAAAGGTCTTTGGGTAGCAGGGGATTAAACCGCGCTCACAAACACACACATTCATACAGCGAGCCGCGGTGTTCAGTGCCAAACAGAGCTGCGTTCCAGAGAAGAAGAAGTGGTGCTTGAAAAGAAAAAGGTTTGTGGGGGAAATAAAGAAGGTGAATTTGGATTGATGTGAATCACGCTCGCCACTCTGGCCTGGAGCTCGTCCAGCCGGGGATGAATCGCCTACCTGTGTCAGAGGGATGTGTGAGAGCAACATCCAACAACAACAACAACCCCCCTTCCAAACACCACCACCACCAACCACCATTACCCGCCGCCCACGCCTGCCTGGCCGCCAGGCATGTTATAGTGAGGATTAGATCGTATAATCAAAGGCATTCCACCTTCAGACTGGCACAACCTCAGGGTCTCCCTCTTTCTCGCCACTCGCTTGCAAACTACAGACCTTCACGGGGAGCCAAACTGTGAGTCAAGAAGGACGCTGGGAAAATAAATGGTAAGGGACGGGTAACTGCAGCCGAGCCAAACCCACACACAGCTCAGGGAGCGCTCAGTGGAGGTCAAAGGTCAGGTAAACTCGGTGGCACCTAGTCGCTAGCCCGCTAATCCAGCTGAGGATGAGGAGTTTTGGGGAGTGGGCGGCTAAATAGGCGAGCAGCGAGGTTAAAGCATGTTTCCACGCATCTGCAGAGTCTCGAGACGTAACCGGCGTCGAAATGTTGCTCCAGTGTCAAAAGCTGATGGTAAGAGAAACAAACAGGCGTCTCAGTGTCAGCGCCCCCTTCTGTCAGCTGAGACTGGAAACCTCTCATTGGATGGTATTTATCAAGCATCAAACAAGTAGGAAATCAGCCCTGACTGGTCTAAAACCCTCAAAGCGACGGACGTTTTGTTCCACTTTTAGGCTTAGCAGTAAAGGTTCTCCCATATTACAAAATACATTATGTAACTCACCTTAATACCATGCAAATGCTTTTGGTTTTGACATTTTTAGGATATTATTTTTTTTTAGATTTTTCTCTCCACCTTTTAATACAATGAAGATGATTTGTGCTGTTGTAAACTTTCCAAAACTCAACAGCGTTGTGTCTTTCCCAGAAACATTGTCCCTTCAGTGACTGTAGTTCCAATGAAAACAGAAGCTTTGGAGGCAAAAACCTCAAACCTTCAGCTCATAAGCCAAACAGGCTTAAAAAGAGTGAGTGGGAAAATATGGTGATTGGTACTTTGGGAACATTTGGTTCAAAATTAAAAAAAACAACAACTCCACTCCACAGAAAACAAATACATTTGAAAACATGTAAATACACATATAACAGGGATGATGTAAAACATAAGAACTGTAATTTTATTGCACTGCAGAACTCCAGTAGCATGCATATTCAATAAATTCTTTACCACGAGATAAAAAGACCCAATGCTTATGCATTTGTAATTGTTGATGTTGTGGCCAAACGGTCTGGTGCTCATGATGGGAAAACACTGAAAACAACATGCAGCATGAGATTGAAATGAACTGCTGTAAGCTATTGAAGATGAAATATAGTAATTACTTTACATAACACTCATCTTGATGAAAATGGTAACAGGAGCATTTCTGCAGTCCTTTAAACCCACTGGTGCTCTAGGAGGGTAAAAATACACCTCCGTCTGTGGGTAGGGTGTGGATGGTCTCTAGTGGATGAATAAAAATCTATTAATAAATATGGACTAATACAGATATTTACTTACGTAAATCGATATTTACTTTGCAAGTCAGGGCATCAACTGTCATTAAGGTGAAACTTGGGTGTTTTCACTTATGTTGCTGCTCATGGCTGTACAATAGAATCATGTATTATTCTTTGCCTCTGTGCTGCATCATTGCGACGTGATCAGAAAATCAAATTTAGTAATGGTCGAACACTTCGACGTGCCGCTCACAGTGTGTCCCAACCTGAAATGTCTGCAATCCTGGTCAGCTGGATTCTGTGATTTCTGATAAATACCAGTCCAGAACCTTCCATTAAAACAGACGAGTATAAAATCAACTTTACACCCTGTTTTAGCTTGAACACGGCCCCTTCACAGATTCAGATAACGCATTCAGAACTGCGACACAGTTTTTGGGGTATCCTGGGTACTTCATAGGTTTTTTACAGGTTTTGAGGCGGATCAAATGGACAACTGACTAGATTTTATCTGGAAAAAGGAAAATAACTTCTGCTGCAATAAACACTATGATAATGGGACCAGGATCAATTGATAGAGTAATAAAGTGACTGTACACGTCCTTTACTAACTCAAAAAAAAGATACTCTATAACAGGGTCACAGTTTCCTGTAGGCTTTGCATTGGTCACTTTGTTCTTGAAAATAAATGAATGTAATAAGGAGGGTCCGCTGGGGATAAGTCTGAAAACACGCTAGTGACGCGGTGCAGAATAACTACAAAACATTCATTTATAAATGCGACCTCACTGTGTACAGTTCAGATTTTATTTAAATTACAATCATATTTAATGTCAATTAATGCTAATGCATAATTTAATGGAACAAACAGCACTGGCAGAGGTTGTAATTAAACACTGCAGGCCTCGCACAAGCAAGTGTGCGTGTGTGTGTGTGGTTGACGGGTGAATGCACTTGAAAAAAAAGTATTTTGCAGCTTTGTTCCTCCTCCGGCACCGACTCTGTGATCCTTGAGGGTCAACATCACCAACTGCAGCAATAATGAGGTCAGAGGTCGAAGGTCGCAGCAGACAATGGACGGAACAAACATTCCCGTGAACCCGGGTTCAGGATGAAAGCTGAGACTCAGCCGAACAATCTGCAGAGGTCAGAGAGCACGTCGACTCTCAGCGCTGCGTTGTATTGGCTGACAGATTAGTCAATCAGCTGAGGGTGGGCAGCAGTAATAAAGGGACATTTCCACATCGTTGTGGATTTTTTTGTACATTTTTGACCCTCAGGGGCCCTCAGAGAGCCTCACTCCTTAAAATACCAATCACTGAAGTTCGATGAAAACCTTGTTGAGTTTTGGTGTTTTTGCTTCACCAAGGAGATAATGTCTTCTGTCCCATTTGTCTGAGGATAGTCTGTGTGTTAGTTTCCAGAAAAGATGAACAGATTTAAAAAATTGAAGTTGTTTTTGGAAATCTATTCCTGCTTTCACCGAACCAATATTAGACACGTTAGCCCTCGTTTGCGCCTGAAGATTTTTAGGCAACTTTTCCTAAATATTTGGAAAAGACTTTCATTCATTCAACTGTGCAGGTTGTTATATGTTTTTATTGAAAGAGTTTCTGACAATCATAATCAAATGAACAAAGAAAGAATTGAATCATTAGATTATTACAGTAGTAGTATTACATAGCTGGTTTTTCATCCTTTTAGACGTTTTGTAAAGGAACAGCTGTTGTTGTTGTTGTTGTTGTTGTTGTTGTTGTATGTATGCAGGTTTATTTTTTTAAACTTGGGATGTGTTGCTGCCTTGTTTTAATTTAACAGTATTGTATTCAATCTGTTCTTTTATTTATTAGAATTAGCTTTTGAAATGTAACTTAAGTTTACCTGCCAAACTAATGACATAATTAGCAAATGTTAGCATGCTAACATGCTAGACTGAATATGTTGCACATAACTGCTCATCATGTTAGCATGCTGATATTAGCATGTCACTCAAAGTACGACCGTTGCAAATTACAGCCTCCCTTTACAGTAACAGTTGTATATCTTACATGGTTTCTTACATGTTACAGGAGACTAAACAGGTTCATGTATTTCACTTATTATTAATTTTGAGGGTCACAGAAATGCTTCGGCCAGCTGAGCTTTTACTAATAGTGAAAAATATTTCAAATGCACCTGATATAACTAAGAAAATGGCTGATTACAAATATTTCCCTCTCAGGATTACAGACTCTTTCCTGTTCATCTGTAATAAAGATCAATTAGTAATGCAAATGCTAATGATAATAATATTGTTCCAATCAGAGAGCGGCACTTATCTGAGAAGAAAGAGCGTTTCGTTCTGTATTTGCATGACGAGGGTCTGAAACAGCATCAAAGCAGTCACTGCTCCAAGGCTCTACCTATAGAAAGCTGCAAGACAACAAAAGTGTTCACAGAAACAAACTGCTGGTGAGGAACTTTGTGACGACCTTTCTGTGGCAGAGAGCTGCTTTGTGCTGTGGGGAACTGAAGGCCACCACAGCTCGAATATACTCAGGAGGCTGTTCAGCCTCGCTGTGAATTTAGGTTCCTGTGTCCTCTGCTGGGGAGGGGGCGGCCTCTTTCCTCGCAGCTCCGACACTTTGACCGCTTAGACGAAACTTCGAGGAATTTCGCTCGTTTCCTCAGAGTGCTGAGAAGAAGCTCAACGTCGCTTGTGAGGAGCAGGAAGGAGCTGCTGATTGCACAGGAAGAGGGAAAGGGGTCTTTAATTTGGAGGCCTCAGTGGTGTTCAAGCCTTCAGCCTCATGGGGAGTTAATCAGCACTTGGGCTATAGATAGGAAGAGAGAGATGGAGAGGATGTGGAGAGGAGAAAGAGGAGGGAGGGCTGTTCTCTGCTGGTTATTGTAATGCCTTTACTGCTGACATGCGGATCCACCAGCACTGTTCCCTACATACTATTTATCTGCTGTTGTCTCGTGACGTGGCTCTTTGTGTATACTGTATGTTTTGTGCTCCATAACATGTGATCATGGTCTTGAGTCACATAAATAAATAAATGACAAAATGAAATGTTATTGTGGCCGGCTACATTCCCACTGTGGTGGGGTTTTTTTGTCCATTTACTTGCATCATCCAGATTGCAGACAGCTGAGTATATACCTTAAATTCTGAAATGAAAGACGGTATTCAAATGAAATAAAAAATACTACAATAGCTCACATGGCAAATTAAGTATATTGTCCATTTCCACATCGTTAGTTCCAGAAATACTGTTTTCATACACTAAATAATTCCAGTTGCTTCTATTTTGCTGTTTTTTTTGATCGTGTGTTAAGCTACTGTCAATGAAACACAACACTTTTTTTTTTTTTTTGGATTCATTATTTGGGCACTTTACAGCTGTGTGGTTTGAATGAAGATTTCTTATTATCCTGAGATTTGTTTTCTTGTTGTGAGCTCCTTCATTGAATGTTTTTTTTATTATTATTATTTCAGGCTCCAAACCACCAGCCTGATTTAAAAGTGTTTTGGAGTCAGCATGCAGGCATTACTATTTTCACTGATATTGTTTTCCAGTAACCTTGGACCTATACCGGTCATGCTTATAATTATGCTCCTAATGTTTACCATGGTTACCACTTAAGTTTAGTGCTTTAGCATGCTTACATGTGCTAATTAGCACTAAACGCAAAGTACAGCTGAGGCTGATGGGATTGTCATTAGTTCTGTGGGCATTAAACCATACATTCTGACCTGATGATGGCGCTAGGTGAAAAGTCAGAGAATGCACACAGTTAAAAATTCACCCTGAGGGGGTGGTGTTGTATTGTACAAGTATTGGAAAATTGCAAATTGAAAACACTTGACTATCAAAACAACAGGATAACATGGAGAAAATTGTTTGGGTTGTTGGTTGCAAAAATGGCAGAAAATTAAAACAGGAGCAGATTAGCAGGCAATCTTCTCATTAAAATATGGCCAAATATACTTTACAAATAGTGGACAATAAAGGCCTTTCTCTCGTATAAGAGAGTTTTAAATAACCACTGTTGAGAAGTTTTACATTATAATGATGCTACTTTGACTCAAATATTTTTACCACCAATTTGGTGATTATTCTGGTTATTGTGGGAGGAATTATGTCCATACCTGATGTCTGATGAGGAGCCAGCTCTTCTTCTTCTTTGTGTTTTTATTGGATTTCACCCTCACCTGCACACACCTTCACTGCTGGCTGATTTATTACTGTGTGCAAATGTAAAGTAATGTAATCTTTCTTTATGTGTCTGTTGATCCCCTAATTTTCAGACCTTCAGTTGCTGCCATCTCTGCTTTTAGTCCACCTGATTCATCAAAAGTCAAAATGATTTAGACTTTAGCACTTTCAATTAAATAAGTATGTCACAAAGTGTTTTATAGAGCAATAAAGGACAAAACCCAAACCATTAAAGATAAAAAGAGAAATGAGGCCCACTTATAAAATGCTGGGCTAAGTGTGTGTCTGTGTGTGTGTGTGTGTGTGTGACATACTCCCTACTCTTCAGTTCCTTTCTTTAGTCTACTGCCAATCATTTCTCGCAGACATAGTACTCCATCTCCCAGCATTCTTCTGTGCAGTGCTGAATTTGCTGCTAATCGGCAGTTTAACCTACTGTTAAACTGCTGATTAGTGGACGAGCTGATAAGTCATCCTTGCTGCCATTTTGTCCCATTGGGCAACTGTGGTACTGCAGCAAAAACAAAAAAAACTTTATTTGAAGACATTAACTTGATATTAAAAAGCTCTTTTTGAGTGAGAAATGTCTGTGTGCTGTTACTGTGTTTTATTATCAACTGATCCTGGTCCCAGTCTGTAGTGTCCATTACAACATACTGTAAGCTATCCTATTTAGACCATGCACTACAGATCTATATAGATTTAAAGTGCATGGCACAAGTGCATTTAGGGCGTATCCAACTCCACTTTTGCTGGTTAAATGGAGCATAATCTGGGCGCAAAGTAAGGAGCAAAGGGGTTGTATTTAGTCTCTTAATTATTTTGTTTTGGGCGTAACATGAATTAAACCAATCAAAATGTCATCTCCCATTCCCTTTAAAAACCAAGTGCGCCTGCACCTGGCGCTTTGCCAGTTAAATGAGGGATTCAGCAAGTTGGAGAAGAAAACGTTTTTCTAACGTTTTTTCCAACAAGCAGAGTGTACATGTGTTGTGAACTCGCCTATGAAGGCACATCTAACCATCTGAATAATTCCCTTTAAATAGCAGGGAAACACTGCAGCATTGACTTTAGACTAAGTTTTTGTCGGTCAATGGCACAGTCGCTTTCTGCTGCTTCAAGATAGCAATGCGCCAACAATGCGCCTGACCACACCGCACAATGTGGGCGCTGGGCGTGAAAATGACAACTGCGTCGGTCGGAAACTACGCAATGACAGTTGCGTTGTGCTGTGTGCTGCTTTGTGCTGGGTGTAAGATAGGGACCTAAGTTATTTTCTTTTTTTCCAGAGAAAATATCCATTAATTTTCTTTTTCCCAAAGATTGGTGAAAAATCGATTATCGCTCCCTGGTACGCGCCCGAACTACAAGGCAATGTAATGTAACATTCACCCCACAGAACAGCAGTTCGGTCGGATAATATGCCTCAAAAGTCACAGGTTCACCCGTTTCATGCTCTATGATACAATATCTCTCTCTATATATATAATATATATATATCAGATTTTGGCTGCACAGAGAATATTTGTTAGTATGGTCAATTCCCTGGTTTTGATCCTTTCTTGGGATTTATTGACAAAAATATATATCACCAGCACAAGCAAGTGTTTTCTCTGTCCACACTCTATGCAGTACAGCAGGAAACAATGCACTGCGGTATGACACTACATCACAGCTGGGTGTGGTCCAAGTTCAGCAGACTAAACCTTTTAACCCACAGAGGTCAGTGCAACAGTGATTTTCCTTCATAACAAGATTTAGCGTGGAGTTCTTTAAAGTATGACTTTGGTCCCCAAATGTGACAAAGGACACGCACACTCACGTATGTGCAGGCTGTAGTGCTTCCTCCAACAATACAGCATTGTAACAAATACAGTGGCAGCAGCAGTAGTGGAGCTCCAGGACTGGCTCTTTCCAGCGGATGGACCTCGCTGCTTGTGACAAATTGCATGTGGAAGGAAATCTGCAGGGCCCATTGAACTTTAGTATTGCTTTTATTCCTCTGTCATGTTCCCGCAGAGATGAAATGGGATCGCTTTCTTTTTTTTCCCGCTTCCCTTATTCACGGCTCCGTGACCGCCGGTGTGCTGGATAAACGACCAACGCTGCCTGACAGTCACAGACATTCTTCTCTCCTGTTCTTTTTTTCTTCCCTCCTCTCCTTCTCCTCTTCTCACTCGCCTCCAGATTTCAGGTACTTGAAATGAAGCGAGGAAGAAACGATGCACATTCATCCCTGCAGCTGTGCTGTGGCTGAGCAGCACGTCTGCATTCTTTTATTCCCTAAATGTTGCCGACGTGGATCTTTGTGTCGGCAACATTGTGAAAAATAATTCAGGAAAATCACTTTCAGAACATTTTACATGTTATCAGCGAATATAGCAGCACTGTCGTACCAGAAAAAACTCTGGAGCCTTTCAAATTCATTATTCTGTAAGGAATTTACTTTTTTTCCCTTTTACTCACTAGTGGGAACACTTGAAGATGAAGAAGTTGTCCCTCCAACCCTTTGGCCTGTAGTTGTTGAGACATCTTGGAATTTGCTGTGGATATTCATGGTCCCCACAGGATGAATTTAAATGATTATGGTGACTCCTTCTCCTGTCCTCTAGAATTGTCATCAGGTCAACATTTTCCTTTGACCAGCAGCTTTGTCCATGACAAGCTATTTCAAGTTTGGATGGCCATTAATGGGCCTCAGAGGATGAATCTTAATGTATTGTACACAAGATATCTCATATTCTAAACGGCAGATTTCCATCCAATTTCCTGAACACGTTCCTGCTCCCTAGAGGGTTAACCCTTTTGATTTGAATAATCCTGTGACCCGTTTTTGTACCCACACATTAGTTTGACAAAATAATTTTACCTATAGGTCCATATGTTGGCTTTTTCTGCTGCTTTTCAAGTGATCTCTCGCAAGATCAAACCAGTCACACCATCCACTGGAAACCGGTCAAAGTCACGGACCAAGAGTCAAACATTCACGTATGACATTCAAGACCATTTCCATATAGAAACTGGACTTACCATCTTCCCCCTTATACAACCACCTGTTATCACCTGACCGAAGTTTAATACTTAGCTCTTGTGATGGCAACTGAGCAAACTCTTTTCGCTGTCGTGGTCTAGAATGAACTTCAACACAAAAATTAACATTTGTAGCTTGAATCTGCAATAAACTTAATGAAACTCTAGTAGTCGTCCGTTTGTCACACAACTTGTCATGGACCACTTTAACTATTGTAAAAGAGAAAATCAGGGTAGGGGAAAGATCAGGGGGTCATTGAAATAATTTAAAATCCTCCTCTTGGGTACATGAAAGTCATCATCCAAGAGTTTGATTCTTTTCGTGACTCAAATAGGTCTGGTGTTCATTAATGGCTGTTCCCCTCAAAGCAAAAACAACAAGAGAATTGAAAGGCTATTGAGTCTAATTATCAGACTATGTACACACCATTTGTTGTCAAAATACCTCATTCCTGAGTATTGGACACAGAGACAGACGTACGTTACAATCCTTCAGACATTTGACTGTTCAACTTGTTCTTTCCTTGCTATACGACAAACACGAGTAACTTTAGATTGAGATCATTTGCTCAGACGCTTGATGCTCAACTTGGCTGGTGACTCATCAGCGGCAGAGATTCTTTCAGCTGTCAGCCATGTCGTCATGTTGAGCAAACAGCAGGTTGTCTCATCAATACTGAGAGCAGCGGATGTTAGGAACCGAGCAGGGTGGATGGAGTTGGGAGTGTTTGTTGGGGTGTGCATCAAACAAATCGCCCCGTTCAGGTGCTGCCCGGGAAAATAAAGACAAGCCACTTAGCAGCCACTGAGCTGTTTAATTAGAAGCCCTGCTGCTCGTTAATAAGGACACTAACGAGGAGCGCCGCCCACTGCTCGCTAATGAGTGGTGAGTTCGTCATCAAGCAGGCGAAGGCTGGACACGACGAGGCTGACGCTCTTGGCTGTCTGTGGGGGGGCAGGGAACAAGTGGGAGGCTGTGATTGGCAGGCCGCAGCGGGGGGGCGTGGCCACCAGACCTCAGCTAATTGCAAAGTTAAGAAACAGCGGGAGTCCGTAATGTGTTGTTGCACTTTTACTTGTATCGAACAGGGTGCTATTGATCTGGCGTGTTGTTTATTTGTACAGATGGAGGCGTGGTGCGTTTCTCATAGAAAGGTTATCAGGTATTGATGAGGGAGCTGATGGGTTGTGGCCTTTGGCTCCGCTGTACTCTGCAGCGCCGATGGAAAAATGAAGAAGAGAAGGAAACGTCAGCAACCACACCACAGCAGGAAACCTGGAGCCTCTGGCATTAAGTTCGTTATTTTTATTAATACTCAACACTAAAGTCATCAAAGACTCTGATCTGTGGGTTTTATATCTTGGACAGTGGAAAGTAATGAAGTCAACATGCAGCTACTAACACATCACATGACATCTAAATTATGCTTAGTGCTTTTTTAAGGCAGACTCAGTATCTTTGAATTTTGAATGAAGGAAAACTAAATAAATAAAACTTCTCCACCAGACAGCGGTAGCAGACCCATGTGGAGAGATCAAATTTACAGAAAATATAAATGAGGCAAATTTGAAAAAAGCTCAGGAAGGTTAACAGAATTTGGTATCTGGCTTGTCAAATATTTCTTAGAGTGGTTTAAATTCGACACCTCAGGTCATTGAAGTCTTCATGAGCATTATGTACTTAAAACAGGTTAAAAAAAATCTGTTTACATCATTGAGATCTGGCTGCTTTACAGTTTTGTTGCAGTATAAATGAACTGATCTGAAGAGTTTCTATAAGTGTGAACAAGTGGAATCATCTTATTTTATTAAATTTTAAAGGAACAGAGTGATAACACCAGGATGAGACTACACGACAGTTGTGTCTTTACAGGTGGTCACTGTGTCAGATCAGGTAATTACAGTGACTTGGCTAAGTAGCACACTGAACCCTGACCAGTGTAGCAATCATACAGTAGCTTTTGGAAATGTTAACAACTATGGTGTCTGAAGCATCACAGAACATGTCACAGATATTGTCACACAAAAAAATCTTGAAATGGTCTTTTGTTCAGGGCGCTGGGGACGTCATTCTCGATGCCCTAGGTCTGTCGGATCAGACAGGTTTTGGGCTGATATGGTGTAGTCTGATCCTAGCTTGAGGGATCAACATACTTAATATGTAATAGAGATCCTCACGCTGACCTCCCCTAATCGTTCCTAAATGTCCCCTCATAACCAAGGCTGACCCGGCGTTTTCAGCTCAGGTTTCCTAGACTTTATCGATCAGCTCCATATTATCTCACTCCACTGGCAATCTTGAAGAGGTGACAATTAATCATGTCCTGTGGCCCAGTTGCACATAATTCTTACTGTGTTTTGACTGTACTGGACGCTCATACTTTACGTGGATGAAAACCGGGTTTTCGAGTGTGGCGTTGATAGACAGTGTTGTCCCATAATGCAGCACTCAACGGAAATGGAGAAGTGGCTCCATTTGGCTCCAAATGGAGTGAGGCGGCTCCGCAGATACCTCAGAAAACAAAAACACTGACTAATACAACCTCTGAAAACATGTTTTTCTCAATAATAGTAAAGTTTTCAGTAGTACTCCGAAGTCACAGCATGAAAATCATTTCCCTCATACTAACTGGCTAAATAGTGCACCGTCACTCTCATATAATGCTTAATCTACAGCTTTAGCATAAGGTATGGAAGTGGGTCACAGCGAGTCTCCTGCTGTTCACTGGCAGCCGTTGTGGGTTTGGTGCCTTGCTCAAAGGCACCTTGAACCGTCGACCTTCCTGTTGCCGTCCTTCCTGCCGTCGGGCGGCACCGAGCGGAGCTGGGTCACCTCCAGGAACGCCGATGCTGCTGTTTCTCCTCCTCATCCGTCTTGCGGCCGCGGCGATGGAGGCGATGCGTCTCTCGTGTCGAACAGGTGAGCACAGCCATGCATTACAAGTGCCGAGCCGCCGACCCCGGGGGACGCAACACGCACACGCACGCACACACACACACACACACACAAACCAGCTGGCTGCCTGAAAAAAATAAACACCAACTCCTGACAGAAAATAATCCCCTGAACAAGGACAAGCTGAGAGCACGTTTATTTTTATATAATGTACAACATGCTGTGTGTTTGTTCTGCTGCATCAGGTTTAACATCACAGGGAAGGCAGCACAGGCTCATTAGCTGCTGCTGCTTCACTAAGGACTGAAACTGAGAAAATAACTGAGTACATTTACCAAAATACTCTACTTGCTGTGATTAGAGACCTTATACTTTTCCTCCACCACATTTCAGAGGGACTCCATTCTGTTTATCTGACAGCTGGAGTTAGTGGAGGTTTACATTTACAATCAAGATAACCTTATGAAATTAAACACTTTGCTTCAGCTCCACATCAATAATTAAGAGGGATCGAGATTCAGCGAGAGAACTTTTACTTTTAAACCTTGAGTGCATGTAACATTTGTTTAGGTTTAACTTGCATAAAAATGCACATACATCCATAGAAAAATAATCAAAATAAAATAATAAATAAAATGCAAGAAAATGCAACAATAGCAAAAACTTAGCCTGAAAATCAGACTATTTCTTCTTATTCAGTTTGACGTTATGTTCATGTTAAAGACGTAGTCTACGGTTCTAATCCAAAACAGTCTTTTGTCAAATTCAGTTAATATCTCCTCACAGTCTGCTAGCTTTCTGTTCTGTGTGTGAGCTGGTGTTCATACACAGCCCTGGCTCTGTAAACGTGAAATAAACAGAGCGACTCGGGTAGAGCCACCAACCCAGCTCAGTAGTGAGCGACATATCCATCCTGTCACTTTAAGTCAACACAGAAGCTGTGATAGCGGTTGCTTGGAGGAGTTTACATTTGTCGCGTCAATCGCAGACAGTTCAAGAGTTTTTATTTCAGTAAGTCAACTTACAAGAAACCCGTTCAGCTGCATCTATCTTAACCTCGCTGTGTGGACATTTTTCTGTCGCCATTTTTCTGGCTCTGGTACGACGACACATCCTTAATCCCACCTCATCGGCTGATTGGCTCAGTTGTTTTCCAGCCGTCTGTCAGTGCTATAAAAAATCTGAGATTTGGGCTGCAATTGGGAGCTCTGCAGTCAGGCTAACAATGAAACAGAAGAGAGTAAAGTACAAGCAAAATACACCAACCAACCAAAAAACACAAAAACCGACTCCTCAGCCACACCAGAGACACTACCAAGAAACGCAGATATAACACACACAGTAATTAGAAACTTGAAAATAAGTGTTAGGGCATTAGAAAGCAGGACCTTACAAAGTACATAACAGCAGCTTCACCATCTGGATCTGGATTTTATGCCTGATATAGTTAGAAAACTGCGGCATAATCAAGTCAATTATCACTTCATTAGCAGAAAAATAAGTGATGACCTATTTTGATAATAAGATTCTTATTTATCGAGTAAAATATCAGACATGATTTGGTTCCAACCTCTTGAATGTGAAAATGTATTATCTGTCTCACTATAAATTGGTTTCCTTATTTTTTTTTTTTGGACTGTTGGTGCATCTGAATAATAAATTGGTTGATCTGACATTATTTTTGTTATTCAGTAGTACAAATGATTCACTGATTAATTGAAAAGTTCTTCAGTATTAGTCTGTAATGATAATAATCCCTGGCTGCAGTCCTAAAAGCAGAATAACCTGACTTTGTGCGAGGAGGGGAAGTCATGATTTCTGGGTTAGAGGATCCACTGAGCTTCAGAGGATTCTTTTCTCTGTTCTGCACGAGTCAGCATTGGCCTGAATTCCAACAATATCACCCTGAAGGATGTAATACCAGCTGGTGCAGTGAGAGCTATCCCCCCTGTATGATATTGCACACGGAAAAGTCATCGGGCTCAGCCCCCGACAAGCACCTGTATTCGATTTCTCATCTCGACTCGGCGGAGAGCTCTAAGCCTTGTTCTCGCTGGCACTAATCCTCGCTAGAAAACAGCTTTCAGAGGATTAGCATCAAGGGGGGCAGAGCGGCGCTAGTCGGCGGGGGAGCCATGCTTCCCCTCATCTTCTTCTTCTTCTTCCTCTTCTTCTTTCCAGCCTCTTTTACTCTGTAAGTTAACCTCACACACATGGCTCGACTTGACTCAGAAAATCTTTGACCTTCTGCTTGGTTTCCTCCCCGTCGACCCCCAGTGGCCTCCATTAAAGCTCGGCGCTCCCCATTGACATTCAGTTAAAGCTCCCCTCAGGTTCTTCCTCCTTCACGCTGCGGCTGGATAACATGTAATTCCACATTATCTGGAGGGAACTGGACGACGCACACGCGGCCCACATGCTGAACTGGACTTGACCTACTGTGGTAAGCTACTGTATCTTATTGTAAACCCCCCCCCCTCAAAAGCTTGAGGTAAAGAGGCGAGAAGCCCTGAGGTGTGTAGGTCGAAAAAATTGGTAAATCTCAAGCCTAATTCCTGCTGCAGGCGATGCATGGATGGATATCAGACAGAACAGAGAGAGCCATCCTGCCTGTGAAGAAACAGACAATAACACCACCGCTCAAGGCCTCTTATAGATGCTGAAAGAGTGAAATAATGTAAGACGATGGTGTGTTTTTTAAAGCAACAATTCTGTTTCTCTGAACAAAGAGAGGATTATTCTGCATGGTGATGAGAAGGAGCTGCTGGAGGCCAAGGATCCTGCAGCGAACACAGAGCCAACAACTTTTTGGAGATGGTAAATTTAACTTTCTCCTCCAATATTTTCTTCTTTTAATGTTGTTTCTTTTTTTCTTTCCCCTAAACCTCTGCAAATACTTCATTCTAATCATTGGCTTTGATTCCATTTCTCCCTCCACAAACAGCGGGCCGTTCAGTTAAGAGCACTGAGAGAGATGAAAGCCGGTGCATCCGGGCAGGGATCAAAAAGAAAAAAGAAAAAAAAGGATGCTTTTTCCCCTCAGCTTGCAAATTCCTGCTGGTTGTGACAGAGTTGTAAATACCCAAGATAAAAGACAGCTCTGCCTGCTTGTACTTAACATTCCCATTAGACTACCAACAATGGCTGCTTTTGTGAGCTCTCATGTACGGATACGAATGAAAATTCCTTTGCCTCTAGTACTTCGCAAAACACAATTCAATCATAGAGAATTTTGAAAAAAAGAAAGAGAGGAAAATAGAAAAGCAAGCTCGGTGATCTGACGAACAAAAGCAGGCGATGTTTTGGGAATTCTCCAAGGTGAGAGCTAAAGGAAGGATTTGGTTCAGAGGAAGATGAATGAAAAACTGACAACAGGACTGTCTGTTGTTAGCAAAAGCTGCATTTAAGGAGCTGCAGGAGGCCTATTAGAGAGTCAACAGCCCGATCTGAACTTTTTAATGAGCCGTTGCTGATTAGTGAAAATGAAACTCACAGTGTTGAACTGATGTGGGCGTCGACCACGACCGCAGCTTCAGCAAAAGAAGGGAAATCTGCTCGCCGTCACACGAGTACAAAGGAAAGGCAGTATAGTTAAAGAAAAAGTCCAACATTTTGAGAAATCTTCCTTTCAGTTGTCTTCCTCAGAGTCAGATGAGATGATATCAGTTTCATCTCTGTACGTCCAGGACAGATGTAGGTCCAGGGCATGATTACCCTAGCTTAGCACAAAGATGCTAGTGAAGCTCCATCAAAAGAAAAAAGAAAAACACCTTCCAACAGCTCAAACGGTGTCTGATTTAATAACGACAACTTCACAGATTCAAGGTGAAAAATACGTGTTAGGATGGAAAATCATCAGGTGTGGTTAAAATTTCACAGGTAAGGTTCAACTTTTCATCCGTAGACAGAAAAGACTCTGATTAGGATGTAAGTGTGCTTTCAGTTTCACAGGTGACTAAATGTCAGGGGAGCAGAACTCCACAGCAAGCTTTTGCTACATGTTGATCCCACTGGAGTCATGGTTGTCCTTTGACGAAACACACGAAACAGAAACACGTGATTGAATGTCACGTATCTACAATAATAGACAATACTTTCTGCATGATTTTTTTCCACATGAAATTGTTTAGTAAGGAAAACAAAGATGATTTTATTACTTTTAAAGGAAATTCCAGTTTATTACAGTTACAGCTTCTCAGTTACGAAAACACTGCACACTAAAATTTGGGAACACAGTGACATAACTATCGAAGTTGACGGGTCAAGAAACACGAGCAGTTGGAAACAAACCAGCCACCAATGAGTGATCCTGTTATTTGGAAGAGAAAACAAAGGCAAACAGTAAAATTATTGCACAAACACTCTGTGGTAAACATCCATCACAGTTTAAAGACCCACTTCTTGCTTCCTGCTTTACCTGCGTTTCATACATGCTTACTTTTATCTAGGTGAATATAGTGTTGTTATTATTATTATCATCATGGCACAAACAACTTAAATAAAATCCAAGTTGGAATGAGCCAGAATTATCCTTTAACGTTTGGTATTGTATTAATATTATTCCCTGCTGTTCTTCAGGCAGTGTTGGCTCCTGTGTTGATTTTACAGCTGGTTGCCTCTACGGTTGCCGATCCTAAATTTAAGCTTCTTGTAGAGTGTGAGAGTGTCAGTTAAACCCCTCAGACTGTAAAATGAAAATGTAACGGGCCATTCTGCGCTCCAACCTCACACACTCGCGGTGTAACCTGCGCCACACTGAAGTGTATGAATGTGAATGAGTCTCCTGTCCTGATTTTGCATACTGACTCTAACAGGTCTGCAGAGTCTCAGCGCCGCAGGGAGGCCACCCACCACAGCGCTGAGTCGTGGACGTGGAAACGTGACAGAGGGAACGGACCTGCGAAGGAGAGGTGACAAATGACAAACTGTGCCTTATAGAACAAATCGCCAACACAGCAAGAGGAAATGGCCATAAAAGGAAGGAAGTCATTGCTTTGTATTCCCTTGAAATGCTTCCTTTCCCTTTCTTCCCTACATTTTCCTCTTCCTGCATTCTCCATTTCCTATACCACTTCCTTTTACTTTCCTGTACCGCTTCCCTTTTTTCACTCCTTCACTATCTTCTCCTGTTCCCTCACTGGCTCCTCACTTCCTTCTCTATCTCCACACAGTTCGCTATCCATTTTCTCTTCCTGCCTTCCTTCTTTATCACCTTTGCTTCTCTAATGCTTCCTTTCCGTCTTTACGTCCTACTTTCCTCTCCTTCTTCGTCTTTTGCTTTTCTATTTCCTCTTTCCTCTACTCATTTGCTTCACTATGGCCTCCTTTCCATCACCGCCTCCTCCTTTCCTTTTCTGCATCTTTTCTTCCTTCCTTCCCTCCCCTTTTACTTCTCCTACCTCCTTTCCTTCATCCTCTCCTTCCCTACCTTCTCATTTTCTTCCCTGAGTCATCACTTCCTTCTCTCAATCCACCCTTAATTCCCTATCCTTTTCTCTTCTTTCCTATTCCTACTTCCTATGCGTCTATGCTCTTTTCCCTCCCTGCCACCTCCTTTCCTTTCCTGCCTCCCTCTTTCCTTCCCTATACCTTCATCTTTCCTTCAGTAATGCTTCCTTTGCTTCATAGCTCCTCCTTTCCCTACTTACGCCCTTTCCTTCTCTACAATCACTTTTCCTTCACCGATGCCTCCTTTTCTTCCTTAACATATTTTTCTCGTATTCTCTTGTTACGTTCTGCTCACTTCTGTCTCCTGCACAGTCCTTCCTTTCCTTTCCTTGCTTACTCCTAGTTACTCTCTGGTAGGAGATGAGCGGTAGTGAGGGCGGAAAGGAAACCAGCTGGAGGAAGGACAAAAAAAGAGGAACACTCCCCCTTTTCCTCTGCCCCAGCAGCTGATGACGGGAATCCCAGAGAGTGCGCTCGGCCTCAGCACCGGCTGGTTGGTCGGACATAGAGACAGAAAAGACGCCCTGGTTTTCCAAAGGCACCGAGCAGCTCTCCATCCCCTCTCAGCGGGGACCTGGGTGACCCTGCAGAGGTCGCCATGGGTGATGAGCGAAGGGGCTGAAAAATGGGCTGTGGAGGAGAAAAAACACACACACACACACACACACACCAGGATATGAAATATTATCAGTTCTGTTGATTGAGCTTATTTGGGTCTCCTCGTATTTCTGCAACGTCAGCTGTTCCTGTTCGGAGGGGGATTTGATGACGGGTAATAAACTGCACCTGCTAAATAAAGCTCCACCCTCCCCCCTCCACCACTCCCCTAATGGCAGGACAGTACATCTTACCATGCTTACCTCAAGGCTTTATGAACTGGACAGCTTTGCTAATTTAGCATACTTTTAAAGGTCGTGAGCTAATTTCAGAGGGTGGCGTTCTGTTCTGACGTGCGGTCGACCTTGATGATCTGATTCTCTTCTTCTTCTTCTTCTCTGCTGTCAGCTGCTGCACACATGCCCCGTTTACAGGATATTTAATACCTGATAAGCACCATTAACCACTCTTTTAATGAACAGTGTGTCATTAACTCAAACACTGTCAGGTACAGTGCTAATTGGAACTTAAAATGAAGCAACGCGTCATATAATAAGTTGACACCGGCTATTAACTTCCTATAATAATAACAAAGCTCCGAAATGTGCTGGTTGTAAATAAATTGAGGGAAAAAAAGACAGTTTGCACAGCAGACTGCACATAATATCTACTCATAATGAGCAACAGGGATTAAACTGACAGTGAAATGGAAAATGGCTTTGGCTTTTTGGCTAGTTCTCCGTGTAATAATGTACATCTGCTTAAATTTTAGTTTTATTTGACCTTTATTCAAACAGGAAGCCCTTGCTGAAATTAAAAAAGCAAAACGAGCCGCAGATCAACATTCAGACTGCTGCAACATCATTATAACAAAATATTTATTTTAAAAAACAAAAACAAAACACAAACTGTAACAATAAAAAGTGTTTTAGTGTCAGAAGTGTCAAATTAAGAATACTAAAGTCCTGCTTGCTGCCCTTATAGGCTCCAATATTCATTACATCCATGGATTTGTTATGAGAACTGGATGCAGTGTTCCAACATGCTGCCATTCATTCGCTGTCCAATAAAAAACATGTATCTCCACATTTGGAGATAATAAATTAACCATTTAAAATGTTTTAATTAAGTCATGATTTGGAGAGACATAGTTTTAACAAAGGACAGCGACGCAGTGTTGCAGTGGTTGCAGCACTGTTACCTCACAGCAAGAAGTTCCTGGGTTGGTTGTTCTCCCCCTGCATGGGTTTCTTCCAGCTGCTGGTTATTTGACTCTAAATTGGTGCCAGTGTGAATGGTTGTCTTTCTGTGTGTGTCAGCCCTGTGATAGACTGGCGTCCTGTCCAGGGTCTGGGCTGGGAGAGGCTCCAGCTCCAAACCCTGCAAGGGATGCATGTAATTGTGTATTTCAATATAAAACTACTTAAACCAGGTGGTGCAAACACAAGCGTAGATCTACGACGAAAGTTGAAATACAAGACTGTTTTGATTTATTTATGATATACATTGAAAAGTTAATTGTATGAAAACACCTCTTAATTTCCATGTGCAACAAGTCTGTTGGGGAGTTCTACTGCATAAATGAAAAATGGTGTACAAAGCCTTTTGTGGCTCCGGAGGGAGCTGCGTGAAGTCTGATAAATGACCTCAAGTGATGTCACTTGAGTCAGTGTTGGTTGGGGTTGAAGCTCAGGGTCACTGAGTCATTCAGATCTAAAGGGTTCATCCTCTGTGAAGCTGGAGTGTGAAATTTACAGGGAAAACCCACCATTATACATTTTGATATTTCTTGTGCAAAAGTGGAAATTTGGTCCTAATGGTGACAACAGAGTGAAGGTCAGGAGGTCACCA
>NTHP01000529.1:140914-154511 GCA_003416845.1 Oplegnathus fasciatus
TCTTCTGCACTTCCCTTTGAAAGCCTTCACCTTCATTGATTTCTGTAAACTGTAATAGTGTCTCCCTTTGATATCTGTGTCCCACTTCCTCTGCCACGAGTCCCTCGCTGCCTTTCTTATTAAAGTTTGGCCTGTGTGCTCAGCTAAGAACTGGTACCTTACCACTGGCAATGGTAGGCAGGTATACAGGTATCCCTGAAGAGCAGCGTTTATGTGTTTTTTGTGATCTTGGTGTTGTTGAGGATGAATTTCATTTTGTTTTCCATTGCCCCTTGTACAGTGACTTAAGGGATCAGAAGAACACTGACTTGTTCTGGTTGTCTGAAGGTAATATGTTGGGTCGGTTCTTTAAAGAGGAGATTTTTGTCTTAGCAAGATTTATAGAAAATGCATGGCAACTGAGACAAAGAACAATGTATCCAATGTAATAAGACCTTTCTTTTGTAATGAAAATTGAGTGTTTTGAAATCAGCGGATTTGTATATTATGATGTATCATGTGGCCATCCTGTTGGTTGTTGTGTTCAGTGTCTTGTAAGCCCTTACTGGGCACCGTAGGGTGCAGGACACTTAAATAAACATATCTATCTATCTATCATTTAAGAAAATTAACACAAACCTGAGATGTCACATTCAGGTCGAACTAACTGAGATGTTTGCAGATGTTCAGGAGCCTGTATCTGTTCCGGTAGAGCTGAAGCTTGAAACCCTGCAGGGGAAACATGTTAAGTGCTTCATGTGCAGATGTGATCCGCTGATCAATAAGTGGATGTTGCAAATGTCAATATGCTTGTGTTTTTCTGCCTGAATAATTTAAGTAAACGTAAAAATAAAAATGTGGAATGGTTTCACTCGACCCCTCAGGCGGTTCCTCACACCTGCCACATCTACCTTTTTATAGATCTGAAGGATTATTAAAACCATCATCACCTGACCTCCTGACACGCTCACTCCTGCAGCTGCTCAATGCAAAACACTTTTGCCTCTGGATGTTTAAGTCCATAAACACATAAAAACATGTCCACCTCGAGCAAGGACTCAACTTCCATTTCAACTCAGGAGGAGACATCTACTGGGAACAAGACAAATATAATCTTCACCAACAAGGGCAGTGTGCTCTTACAAGGATGATATACATGTGTAACACACTGCGGATACAATGTGTAAGCCTTTGGCAGTCAGTATGACATCCTGAACTGGACAGTATGTCAAGAAAGGAGCACGTCAGCTATAATTCTGATTTACACACTTACAAGTTGTCGATGCAGATTGATTCAAGTTGATTTAACTGATTTAAAGACAGACAGACAGACAGACAGATAGATTTTATCAAACTGAATTTTCCTCGTATCTTGGTTAAACTTTGATGCAGAAAAATGTCGTTTTGAACAAGATACATTCTAAAGTAACTCAATAAGCTAATTTAAGGATAATGTAATTGATAATTAATGCGTGTGGAGTGATGAACAAGTGCACAGACTCTATTGGGGCTCCTAAACACACATCAGATAAAATTCTTATGCTGCCATTAAAATATCATGGATTTACATTTAAGATGATTAATCACTTACTATAGAGACTAATATTTATCAATTGACAACTTAATAACTTTTACGTCTGCAGACCTGATGAATTGCTGACTCAAAAACTAACATTTATGCATTAATACTATTTTTACTATCCTTTACTGCAGATTTCATGGATTATTAGAAACCAAGAAAATCTATGCGATTTTATTAATCATGTTTAAAGCACTGGCAAATGATTCATTCACTTTTAATAAAGCCAGCACAACTTATAAACCCTTTCTAAAGGGTGCCTTATTTTAAAGTGGTACCCATTTGGGTAACATCCCAAAATATAGTCATGTTACATTTTGGCAGCTAGCACCTTGAAAGTGTGGTTTGTTACATGGCTGTCAGATCCAAGCTAACTAACCTCAGCTGACTACAGTGAGCAGTAAATTTAGATTTCGGACAAATCTCAATCTCGAAGTAAAGTTAAAGCTGACAGAAATTCAGTCATTAGGTTTGGAGATATTCTGTCGACTGGACTATGAGAAAGTGAGGTGTGAACTGAAGACTGACGTTTGACCTGTTGCTGGTGTCAGAAGATAACCAAAATCATCAGGGTTCATCTTCTAAGAGACTGTGGAAGTTTCACCAAATTTTATGGGAATCCAGCCAAAAGCTGGGAAAATATTTCACTTTGGATCAAATGTTCTTAGTTTAACATGGGTCTACATCCATAATCAATGCAAATAAACATGACTGAACATTGCCTGCATATCATTTGCTTTATACTGCAAAGTGTCTGCATTATTCTTCTTTGTATTAAGATGCAGAGACTTAAAGACAGACTAATATATTCTACAAACTCCTCTGAAAGGGTCACTGCAACTTCAAAACAAATGGTTATTTGATTTTATTCAGTCGTCCGCTTGTTTGTGAATAAGAGTCAGAGTTAAATTAAGACGCTGACATGTTTTTGCAGAGCATCAATCTAACACTGAATGCCTCAGCAGTTGATATTTTCTGCTGTTAAAACACACTGAATGTTTTTCCGACCTTTTGATACGTGTGGTTATTACTCATTAGAGTGAAATGTTATTTTCTGATTCACAAACAGCAGCTGCCTCCCCTCATACTGATCAATTTGCTGGTAAAAACCTTTTCATATCCCTGTTGTGTTATTAATATTTCTGTGCATACAAATGAAACAGGTCAAAGCACCAGAAGAAAAGACAGAGATATTTTCCTTTCATCCACCTCCTCATATACGCCGAGAACGTGGATTAAATAAGCAATATTGAATCTGGATCGGCTGTTTAATCCTCTGAGTGATGACTGGAGTTTGTTTCCTGATGACAGTAGGTCTGAGGACGCAGGTCTAACACCCTGAGGGAAATTACAGCCACTCTGTATTCATGCTGTCAGGCCCCTGGGGCATGATGATACAAAACCCAGTTCAAATCACTGTCCAGTGGAAATCAGGTGTGTCTTACAGCAAATTGTCTTGAAAGTGTTGAGTTTGAGGGAACGCAGAGCTGAAGCTACGTCACACCATCCACTTTTACATAAGCCTGCGATGTTGGAGTATAAACTGCTCCACAAAAGAGGCATTTTTTGTCTTGAAAAATCTGTTTTTCCTTTTTCAGTGGTCACGCTTTCAAACTGCCAGACAGGAAGCCAGCTCACTTGGATGTAACTGGCTAGCAGTGTCATGTTACCAGCTACATTAGCTTGTCATAGCTCTACATAGTCCTATGTCAACAAGTTCGAGCAATATTCTTCTTGAGGATTAGCAAATTAATTTCACCGTGCCGCTTTCTGGTCTGACTGGACTCTTTTAGAACCCACTGGATGGTTTGAAAAAAGCATCATCGAGACAAAGTTCTTGTGTTCTCTTCTTCGTTCTCAACCGTTCCTGACACAGGCCTTCCTGACGTCGTGGCTCTGTGGTGATGGGATGGTGATTTTGGTCATTGTGTCAGTTCAACACGTTTGCCCAGAGTGGTCACCACGTTAGCAGTTTCTAAAAAGTAATTTCAGATACAAAGAGCTCCTTTGCCACTGGTTAGTTAACACTTCTTTAATTCTTCTCACAAAGTGAGAGACGTCGTAGCTCCCACGAACTCCTGATATTTCTGACTCTTAGGCCAGACGCACATTACACAACCAAATGCTGCAGCACATCTCACATTATCCGAGCTGCCGAATTCCATCTTACGTCGTAACAGTGCACGCACTTTAGGGTGAGGCAACAAGGGGAGTTTGCACATTACAAGACCCAATGACAAGAGATGGCAGAGTCTCGAGTGTGCCCGACTTCAAACGGAAGTTAACAACACGCTGAAGTCTCGTAGGTCAGGTCTCGTGGAACTATATCCTGCCATACAGAAAGCCAGAGTGACAAATTGGCTCGCTGTGCCCTCTCACACTACAAGAGCAAAGAGCAAGAGCAACAAAAAAACATTTTTAGAAACAGTCTTGCAATGGCAATAAATTGCCAAAAGAAAAGAAAAAAGGCAACTATAGGTTGACTGGGTTGAATAGGTTGAGTGATGGATTAGTTATCTAATGCTGGCCCCACACTAAAGGATAATTGGCTGATTTTGGGTCCGATTCGCCCCTCCCAACAATCGCAGGGGTGTTCCCGATTCGAGGCTGCTCCGAACAGATTATCTGCCCAAATGATCCTGTAGTGTGAGAGGTTTACAGACATAATCTTAATGTTAGCGACTGGATTGGAGTCTCCCTGATTTCGAGTTTGATATTTACAACTTGAAATCCTGCAGCGTGAAGGGAACATTGAGCAGAATTATTGAGCAGAAACCCGCAATAGCCAATGAGAGCGAGCTGACGGGGCAGCATCACCAACCGCTCGCGCTGCAAAGTGTATAACGTTACACCATGTTGATTCCATCTTCTCAGTCATGACTTCATCCAGTTTTATTCTCTTGTTTTGTTTTTCTGTGCAAAACATAGCACACATGTGCAACCAGCTGATGACGACAGTCCGCTTCCATGTTTGTTATTTTCTGAAGTCAGGTTTGATCAGACGAGTTTCTGTGAGATCCCAAGTCCCTGGAATCGCCTCTGAAATCGTTTCGTATAAACGCCAAGTGTGCGGTCCTGCGTCTTGACTGAATCGTCTGGTGTGTGCGTTCTTACGATTAAAATATTAAAAAAACAATTAAATCTGTCATTATGTCTGTGTCTCCCACGTTTTTAAAATCAGTTAAGATCCTCTAGTGTGCACCAGGCATAAGTTTCTGTAAGGCCAGTGACTGCCGGAAGGTAGGAAAATCAATCTGCAAAGTGAAGGTTTGATTTGGCGATCTGCAGAAGAGTCCGATTACTTCAGTAACAGATGTCATTACTTGATCCACCCCCAGATTTCAGTGGTGGAGTTAAGATCCTCCCCTGTCAGTGTCAATATTTTCATACATTTTCAAAAAGCATCTGAACAGAACAGTGTACAAGTGCTGACTGAAAAACACAGATTTACTGCTGCTCCTCCTCCAGAGAGCATTTTGTAAAAAGAAAGAAAAGAAAGAGCTGAGGATGTCACACCAAAATAATCTAATCCTTTAAGCATGGGAGGAATATTGTGGCACGATGAAGAAAAGAAATAAAACAGCTGAGAATATATCTTTTTTTCTGCTGAATGATGACAACCGCCAGCACAACAACATCGCCTCCGGCCACAACAATCAGCGGGAAAAAAAGAGAGACTCTCTAAATGAAAGACAGACGAGACTGAGAGGAAGAGAGAGTGGGAATGAAATAGAAACAGAGCGACAAATAGGACGAGAGAGATAACAGGGGAAAAAATTAACAGAAGAGTGATGTAAAGTGAAGTCTGGAGGCCGACACCTGTCACTGCCATTTAAACCTTTTTACTAAACCTTATCAGGATGAGTCGGGAAATGAGACATCCAGCGATTCCCCACTTCGTCCCTGTCAGACCGCCATGACCAGGACGCCATCAAGGCGACAGCGACGGCCCGCGATGAATAAAACATCACTGCTGCTGCTGGAAAATTTAAGCGCTGTGACTCGGTGGAAATGTTCCAGGTGTGGTTGTGTGTCATTCAGGTGATAAACAGAAAGCTTTTTATAAAGTTTGTTTGCTTTGGACGATTTTGTGGGCAGCATATAACGAGTACGTTGACATTTAGTACATACTAATGTTTAGTCTTAGTATCTTCTATCTACATCTTAATGGCTGCATAGACATTTTATCTGATTTGTAATTAAGAGCCCCAATATCACTTGTTCATCTCTCCACATAAATAAATTATTAATTATAAAGTACTTTGGGTAGCTATTTGGCGGTTTGCATGTTTGGAAGTTCATTTGTCGTTAAAGTTTAACCAAGAAATAATAAAATTCTAGTGTGATAAAATGATCTTAACCCAGTGACGTACTGCAACAAACAGATCGAATGTGTTTATTGATAGATGCTGAAGCAGCAGTACTTATTAAATTTAAGATAAAGGTTCTTAAAACTACATAATTCATCTTTTAAAACGGTGCAGTTAGGAGTTAAATGAATAATTAAATATTTTGGGCTTTTGTACTTCTTTGCTTTCTTTCTCAGAGTGAGATGAGAAGTTGGATATCAGTGGAGGCAGGACGTAGTTGGCACAGTATAAGGACTGGACATAGGGGTTAACCTCTAGTCTAGCTTTGTCTGAAGTGAAAAATCTTTTTTTTTATAAGCTGCCTTATTTACACAATGTATGTAAATACACATGGACATAAATGTAAAAGTGACAGTTTGTGGTTTTAGGGAGGGTTACATGCTGGAACTACTTCTTGACAAAGGAAGGGTGTATCCTTCTGTCCAGTCTATGGCGTAGGCACGGGTGTGCCAGGGTGTGCCGGGGTGTGTCCGAGCGCCCAAACTCACTGTGTTTGTGCAACATGTGAAATGCAGAGTGGACGGGGAACAAGCAGACCCCTCACTTGTAGAGGCGTTGGATTCTGTGACGAGGATGTCTTTTCTAAAATGAACGGTTTACTTCGGGTAACGGTAACGTTACCAGTGACGAGCTGTTTTCAGCGGTAACAGAATAAAATGGAGCAGCAGAGTATCGATGCTCACTGGATGACTGATCAGCCTGTCACTGCTGCCATTAGACAGAGCTGACAGAAACTTTGAACTGGACCCAAATAATAGAATCGTTTAAGCGTTAATCCACACCGTCTGCCCCTGTAAACACAGGTACGTCCCGATGGGGTTTATGCCTTGAAGTTCTTCTTCTTATTAATATAGCGCAGGCCTAATTATGAACAAAAGTCATTTTTATATAGGGCCTATATATTAAGACTAGCACCATACTACTCTAATTCAGTTCTTAATTTTGTTGAATTATCATTTAATTTCTTCAGTCCTGTTGGTTTGAAAGGCTGGTTGCTGTTACAGTTAATAGTCATTAATATAGGACCTACTTATTAATACAGGCTACTACTCCAATTCAGTCATACTGTCATGTGTCTCTTGCTCTGATGTTTTAACTCGTTATAACTTTTGTTCCATAAATATCATTAAATGAATCGACTGCACGATGGCTTCAGATCGTTTCAGTCACTGTGCACAGCGGCGGGTCTCTCTGTCTCTCTCGCTCCCTCTCTCTCTCTCTCTCTCTCTCTCCCCTGTGCACAGGTTATGCTCTCTCGACCCCACTCCCGCTGCTCTTCCAGGTTGTTGCCATACTGTTGCAGAAGGCTGCAGTTCATTTGTTAGTTAGTAGGAAATAGTAACACCTGGGAGGTTGTGCGCCTCATGCAACAGAGTTTATTTTGAGCATACCTAATAAAACGGTGGTTCAGCTACGTCACTATGTGCTCCAGCTGTTGGCACATCCAGTTTTCCTGAGTCACACCCAAACTTTTTGCTCTGGCTACACTACTGTGTCCAGTACACCTGGGGAGTCTCCAGCTGTTGCGCCGGTTGCAACGTTTCATTATGATGATCAGAGGTGCTGGTAGGCGTGTTTTTGTTTCACTTTCAAGAGTCAGGCTAGCTGTTTCCTCCCTGCTTCCAATCTTTATGCTAAGCCAGTCTAACCACATCCTGACTCCAGCTCCATATTTAACATAGAGGTTGATATCGATCTCACTCTCAGAAAGAAAGCAATTAAAATATGTTTCCCCAATGATAAGCTATTCCTTAAATATTCTCCTGCTTCTTTACACCTGATGGATAAGCCACAGGTATCTAGACTCACTCGTCAGGTTTCTTCATAGTGCTCTAAACCAAACTTGATTTTAAAGCTAAATTCTCTAATTATTCTGCAGATTCATTGTTTATGCAGTGAGGACTCACCCTTTAACAGATTCAACAGTCATGCTAGTGGCTCTGTGAGGCCGTACCTTTGGGGAACATTTCACGGCACCATCCAGTAGATGTTGAGATATTTCAATAAAAATCAAAAATGTATAGAGGACAAGTCAGGTGAACAACAAAGTCAGTAGGATTCATCCTCTGGGGAACATAATTGTCTGTACCAAATGTCATGAAAAAGTTGATGAAATATTTCAGTCTGGACCAAAGTGGTGAACCGACCGTCTGACTGATTTTGCAATCTCTACGGTCGTGCTGCCAGCGTGGCTGAAAAATGTTTGCAGTGTTGTTTTTATCTGATTTTTTTTAAATAAGCTCTCGCTAAAAACCTGACTTGGAAATTTTACATAAAAAATCAAGACCAGTTACCATGAGATAAGTTTAATAATCTAATGCAAATGATGCTTGATAAGAGTATTTATCTCAGCAGCAACATTGAAAATGTGGTGAAGTGGAACCTGAAGGAGCTTAAATCTGGATAATGTGATATTGTAGGCCAAGAACTGTATAAACATGAAGATTTAAACTTGCAAATATTTTGTTTTTAAAGCTGAGTGGATTTTTGCTTCAGTGAGATTCATTTTTTTCAGGGATGATTTACTTAACCAGTGCTCTTATAGGAGCAAAAACCTTGGAAAGTCAAAATCAGTATAGTCTGAGGCACGCACGCACACACACACACACACACACACACACACTGAGGAGTCTCAGTGCCCATCAGACGAAGGCTGCGACAGTTTTTGACAATTCTAACAAAAATTATTCATTTATCTGCTTCACATCTTGCTGATGCAACCTGGAGAAAGACGAGTTCAAAGGATGTTGTCAGAATGACAAAAAANAAAAAAAAAAACAGGCTGCAAACTGAGAGGAATTATTCAGTGTTGGAGGACGTCACTCTTACGAAACTCACCTATTGCTGCTCTTTTTTCACACAAGTCTGCACTCTGCTCTGAGGAGTTTCATTAAGACAGCAAACCAAGCAGGTTTATTCCACAGGCTCTCTTGTCTGTATCATTTATCAGCTGCTTCAAACGTGGCGACACGATCTCTTCAATATGCGTACAAATAACACGACTTTTACACTTTGAAATAGCGTGCAGGTGATACGCCAATCCTTACCATTCACTTCTGTGGAGAGCGGATGCGTATAAATACCGCGCGTTTTAGGCACGAAAAGTACATCATCAGGTTTAGGCACGAAATCTACTTGGTTAGGTTTAGGAAAACATCATGGTTTGGGTTACAATAACAATGATATTTACGTCAGTAAACTAATGCACGTACCAGAAATTATGTAAGTTGCGTAATGTAAGTCAAGTTATGTAACATAAGGTACATATGTACGTAACAACAAAGAAGCCAATGTCGACTTTTGGTTCACGCGGGACACGAACTACAGTCTCGTGGGTGAAAGTCCTCTGTTTGTTTGACCCATCCACCCACCCGGACCTCCTCTTTTGTGACTTTGTCGCTCTTTATGCGACGTCACCTGACATGGCATCAGATGACAGGCGTATGAAATGCACGCAAAATTAGACTTCTGTTAGGTTCTAAAGATATTTCTTGTGTCCTAACAATTCTGCTTATATACCAACAGCAAAAACTGTTTACTGTGACAATTAGTATATAGTACGTAGCACATACAGGTAGCATGTTGTATGGAACAGGGACACAGCATGGGGGTGGAGCCTGCTGATTGACAGCTCATTTAAGGAGATGGAGGTCACCTGAGTATTATCTGTTGACCACAAAGAGGTCACTGAAATCATGTTTGAAAGTTTGTTGGTCGCCCTTCAGTTAACTTACATTGAAACCTTGTAATAAACATCTAACTGGATTCACACTTTGTATTTGTTGTGCCGAAACATTATACTCTACATTATACTATAAAATGTCTCCTCATCTTAAATCAGGTCATGTATTTATCAAAATACTCAGAATATTTACACACCATAGAATTCACTTAAGACCCAGCATAAGAAAATATAACCTTTATTTAATCAGGTAATCTAGTTTATTTAAAAATTAAGATTTCTTGAGCCTGACAGTTCATCCCTTACCTTGTAATCAGCAGTGAACAGAAAGGTTCACTTATTTAATTAAAATCTCTTTTGCATTATACGCCTGAGCAACACAGCAGAGGAAACATTTACATAAGAGGACAAAAAACTGTCACACATATGATCGAAGCGCACACACAAAACACACAGAAAACGATCAGAAACAATCACATACACCTAAATGTAGAAAAAGGATGAGACAGTCAAGTTTTTAAATCCTTACTATTTAATTAATATTCGATTCCTCTTATATGATGCTAAATACTGCAGGGCAGTGCCTCCTGTGAACAGTGTGTCTACACAAACCACGTACTGGCTCGCATTTTACTTACGCTGTATGTGTGTGAACGTGACCCAAATTTCTACTCACGTAACTACAGTGATTGTATAATGGGCTCTGAGTGCTGCCAAAACACAGGTGACCTACACCTCAATACTGTACCTAAACGCATCCTGTGTAGACACAGCGTAAGATGACACTACAGTCTTAGGAGACCTTTTTAAAAAAAGATAGTATATAGTTCTTTTCATCAGCACACATTTTCATAAAGTTTATAGTGTTGAGTACCATATTTATCCCCTGTAATGTAACAAAAGGCCCAAACTGCAACACGTTGTTTTAAGAGCACTTACATATTTGATTTTTACATGTAAGCACAGTCAGTTTCTCATTTGCCTGCACCGTTCACAGCTGGAGGATTTAAAAGTACGACTAGAGGTCAGACCAGGGCCAGTCATCCCTGATCGACACCAGAATCTTCCAGGAGAACTTCCCTTTTTTCACCAGGTAAACACAACTAAACACAACGACACTTGAGGAGAGTTGTTAGCTAGAGAAAGCCATTCCTGTGTGAATGCTGGATCTTGAAGAGCTGATGTTAAACTGCATTGTTGGCTTAAAGGTATAATCTCGAAGATTTTCATTTAAATAAATAAAGTCACTATCTATCGCCGAATGAGGCAACACAATGGTGATTTAGCCTAAGACCCACTGATGAAAGCCTGCAGCATTTGCAGTATTATGACCCGGGTGTCGGTGGCGACTGTCCTGGAAGAATCAGAAGCAGTGCACAGTTTTAGGCTTTTAACGCAACCGACTCGCTCTTCAGCTCACCTGTGTGTGAAGCAGCGTGCTGTTTTTTCCGGTCTCTGCTAGTGTTGCGAGTGAACGGTTACTGTGGCTGAACAAACAAAGAAAAGGTCGATGACTACAGACGACGAAACTTGAAACTGAAACTAAAGTGAGGTCCAAAAACACACCTGCAATTAGTGATTATCGACAAATTTGCTTTTAATTATAACTTTAACTTTGTATGAAGAACCACAGAGATCAGAGAAGTAGTCTAATTGGCAAATCTCAATCAGCTGTGTGTTCCCACCTGCAATTAATGGTTCCAATGGTGATGGCAGCAGCTCAGTGACTCCTGGGTCAGACAGATTGTTTAACAGAGATTAAGCTCAAGTTGAAATTTTACTCAAACTCCAGTTTATTACTCAAAGAGTATAATTCCAATTGCCGAGATTTTTAGTCCTTTCGCTTAGTTAGTTACATTGTTTGAAAGACCACATTTTTCTACGTTTTGATGAAACAATTATGTACAAAGAGTGCAAATTGTGGGAGTAAGAGGAAGTTGAAAGAGAATTTTTTGAGAGCAGTTTAACAGCTTAACCCCACTCTTGCGTGTGATGTCGCCCACTCTAACTCTGAACATTCATTTGAATGGGGAAAAAATCAGTTAAAGTTGAATGATGTTACGGCTGGAAAAGTGATAGTCGCGCCACTGTAGATGGACACAGCATTCATCTCTGTGAATGTGCACGCCCAATGCTCCGAGAGCGCAGGATACGCAGGGTGGTCATAATGCTCAAGTGAATGCACGATTATAAGTAAGTACATTATCACTCTAAATGGAAATAAGCAGCATGTAAATAAAAGAAGTTCATAACTGCAAATGTGTAAGATGCATTTATCAAGGCACTCAAATCTACCCACACTGACGTGTAGGAATCGTCTTGAAGAGCAGCTCCCAAGTGTTTATATAAGTCAGCTGACAGCACTGAAAACTTATATTTACATTTGATAGCACACAGCAGAGAGGCAGAAAGAACATGTAGGGGGGTGGCATACATAAAGGGCTCCGGCTGTATTTTAGCCTTAAAAACATTAATGATGGCTGCATTCCATTTATCTGGTCTGGGACACTTAATGGAACAGAGCCATCATCAGTGTTAGTAGTTCCACCTGTGCTTTTCCTGCTATGATAAGTCAAAATGCTGTGAAAGAGGTCTATTGTTAGGGTTGGACAGGATTGTTAATTACCATTAGGAGTGCAGTACCCTCTTTTACCACACAAACTGACTGATTTTTAACAGCCTAGTGGGGGCGCTGTTTCACTCAAATGTAGAAAATCAAGGAAAAATAGGGAAGAGCTGGCTGTAACAACACAATACAAACACAGTAACTGTTATGTGACAAAGAAACAGATTTCATTTTTCCATTCAAATAATAATAAAACTAGTCCTGGGGAAGATACCACTGTATGTTACATCGTCTACAGGGAGGCCTGGACTGGCCACAGCAACACCAACCACAGCTATCCAGTTGGGATCTATATTATGTGTCATCTCTGTCAGTCTACTGTCACTACTGCATCTAACAAAGGCAAAAATATATTGAAAAAATGGCAGAATCATCCAAAACTAAAATTAAAAAACAAACAAAAACAAAATGAATCCGTCAATCAAACACACAAATAATTGGATTGTTTTGTGACTGCTGAAATGTGTAGTTGTTGTTTCCACCTCTGCCAGTTTTCACAACATCTGGCAACGCTGCTGCTGCTTTTCTCATTTGTCAGAGATTCGTCATTTTCTTCTCTGAAATAAAATCTCAGTGGAAGAAAAGTCTGAGAGCTCTGGTTTGGAGGCCGAGGTGTACACGGAGGAGGGATGAAGCCACATCAGTATTGAAAGGATGAACTGCTGCTCTGAATTATTTCTGCCTCAAACACATGCAGCTGCTGTGTTTGCACTTGTTCTGTATTTAAGAGAGTTTTACAGAAGCACATTTTCTTGGTCACAAGAGAACGAAGAGCTTCTGTGTGTCGTTTGAAACTCCTCATAATCTGCCCTCAGAGGCATTTCCACAACAAATTAGACTGCCACGTTTCATGTTTTAATTACAGTTTGCCCTTCAGATCAGGACTCAGTTTAGCAGTCCTGCTGGATTTCACACTGTCCAATAATAATTCCTCTCAGTGTCTCACACACATATTTTTATCCCTGCTGGCAGCAACGCTGGCGCAGTGGAGTGGGTCTTTCTGTCAGTCCAACATGTTGGTCCAGAGTGAGACATCTCAACAACTACAGACTGCATTTTGATGAAATTTGCTGTAAAAATTCATGATCCCCAGAAGGTGAATTGTGAAGGTTTTTGTTAACTCTTTTGTTTCCTCTAGCGCCGCCATCTGGACATATTTGACAGCTTTAGCTCCAAAAAAGGCTCTGAGAAAAGCTGTATCGTCCGTCCAACACTTTAATATTGTAGCTGTGATGAACACTGCAGCCTCTAGAGGATGCTAACAGGACTTCATACTATTAAAGGAAGGCCTGATATATCTTCTTCCTCTGTGCCACAGAGCTCCATTGTTGTCCAAAAACTATTAAAAACACATCAATGAG
>NTHP01000529.1:154665-180747 GCA_003416845.1 Oplegnathus fasciatus
CACACTGTTGCTCTGGGTGACATGTTCCTTCATCACCATGAACACACACACGGTAGTTTATTTTGACTCAGTCCCACATACACCGTCCTGCTGCCCCAAATACTCACTAGAGCACCAAATGTGGATTCATCCGCCGCTGAAAATAGTCCCCAACAAATGCACCATTTCCTCCTGTTTGAGCTAGTCTAGAGGGCATTATAGGGAATTACTCCTTCCTAACTCCAAGTCATGGACAAATCCCACACTCTGGAGCGACCGCAGCACTCTTCTGCCTCTGCCGTCTTCTCGAGGGCCCTTTTGGACCGCGGATCTTCGTTGTCCAGGCTCCAAAGTGCTGGAATGAACTCACCATGCCCATCTTCCACTGCAGACTGCATATCGACACCTCATGCTAGCATTTATTGATGTTTCATTTTCTTAAAAATCAAAGAAAAGACTTCAAAGCTCTTATAGTTATTGCAAGTTACTTTGGACAAAGATCAAATTTAATGACTCTCTTTCTAAACTTCCAGACATTTTGAGACATTTCTTCATTTTGAACTTCAGAAACTATAATTATTTTTAGACTTTATAACAATCTACAGGAGCAACGAAAGAGACTGAAGAAAAAAAACAGAAATTAGGATTTTTTTTTCATGGATATGCAAAAAAAGTATTTCCTGGGGCATTTAATTTATTTAACAGGTGAACACTCTGGGCATGGAAAATCAGCTAAGAAGGTGAGTCATCTCACTGTGGTCCAGTGTTTCAAGTCCTTTTGTAGGAAAAGATGCTGAATTAGTTAAAGCAGGAAACAAAACGAACGCCCTCACCCTGCAGGCTGCCAGAACATTCCTCCGCTTAGCCTTCGCTTGTTGAGACTCTCAATCAGTTCTGGCACAGAGATGTTGCACATATTGGAGTAGGCTGATTGGCTTTCACGTCTTGGCGGTGGAAGAGAAAAAAAAGGGAATGGTTAGTGATTAAATTCACTGGCAGGCTGGGCAACACAACACAACACAACACACACACTCGTCTGTATTTACATTGTTGGACGGTAATCCTGTTAATGAAAAATGTGCTGGTTTTCACAGCCACTGGCATGGAGAGAGCCAACCCTCTCCTGTGGGAAGGGAGGTGGGATGAGTGTTCGTCCGCCAAAATAAAAGACACATTAATAAGAAAAGAATGTCGCAATCAACTGAAATTATGTTCTGGACACAAAGCGGAGGATGCTGTTCGCCTGCTGGTGCACCTGAGTGATGAACCTGTTGTTTTTGAGCAGGTGAAGCTCTGATGTCATGAGGCAGTGCTGAGATCTGAGAGTGTGTGTTCTCCTGCAGGGATACACCGATCCAACACACTCTGTTCCAACTGTGCAAGAGGCTCCAAACACACACACATACAAATAAAAAGAAGGCACACATCGTCCCCCGCAAACAACGCAGCGACTCCTTTAGGCTGTGTGCTACGTTCTATTGTCTTTAGTCCGTCTGAAAATCTCATTATAAGCTCCACTTGAGTTGTGTTTACTGTGTCAGGGTTTATTGATAGTTTAGTTTCTATTTTACATCTGTTTGCAAGTGCTTTGTAAAGTAAACCTTTGCCAATTTTACAGCAAATTTACTTTAGAACTTCACTGGAAGTTATGCTGTCATGACAGAGCGTGGAGGAGGCAACAGTTGGTTGGGAAAGATTTTCAAAGAGAAAAACTCTGATCGACCTCATTTAAAAAGTAAACACAAAACAGAAACAGAGCTAATGTATGAAACAGAAGCAAAGGTTGAGGATGGTTATTTATATCAAGAATAATGTGGAGATTATCAAGATATTGGTGCAGTACTTCTGCCGGGAAAAACGCATCATCTGTTACAAATATTCATAAAAGACAAGAATCCACCAACTCCTACAAGTAAATTTCACTCCAGCTGTTGGATCTAAACGATAATAATGAAAACGCTAACAGACTCAAAGAGGCACTAACATATGGAACATTTTTTTCTTATTTGGTTTAAATGAAAGTTCCTTAAAGTTCTACAGAACAAGACCATTTTGGCTTTTTGTTTGCTTTGTTTTTATATACATATTTTTACATATCATCACTGTCCTGTAAAAACCATGTATCTCCACACTGTCAGCTTTTAATGAGTTAAGTCTTTGTGAGAGTTAATATTTCTGCTGCTCCAGTGGATCTTTACAGTTTGTGCAACATAAGAATTAAGAAAATAAATGCACTGGAGGGCGACGATATACTGTATCTCGACATTCTGAAGATCTGAAGGTTCCCAATCTTTATGGCCCCTCAAAAGTGACACACTTTGTCACAGGTTGCATATGTTAGAGTTCTGAACGTTTAAAAAATTGATATGTACTATCAGACTGTTTCATTTGAATCTTTGATCCCCCCCCCAAAAAAAATAAATAAATAAATAAATAAATATAATCTGACCCCTCAGATTCATATTTTAACCTGGATCCTGACTCCCCAGGTGGAAACCACTAATGTAAGTTTTGCATCTTATAAGACTTAAGACTTATATTTTAAACTAAGTCTCTTCTGAAAACATCATGTGTTTTGGTCTGTAGTACAAATAGTGCTTGAACCACAAAATCTCCACTTGTGGCTCTAGTTGAGGCAATATAATATATTAAGATCATTCTGGCCAAGATAATCGCACTGTAAAATATTTAATATCGGTGCAGCCCAGCCGGGACTCGGAGCAGTGACAAATATCCTTCTCAGAAGTTTCATCAAAATCTGATCAGCAGCATCCAAGATATTGTGTGTGACAGACGGAGGGATGGAGGGATGGACGAGTGCCGACCCTCAGTCCCACTGCGGGGGGCAACAGTGCTACCAACGGCTAATTAATCAAATTATATGACAGATGGTGTAGAGGAACTATTTCCCCCACAGGACGCTTTTAGATGAGCCACCGGCCTCGTGGTGAAACTGAGCGTCAGCACTTGACTGAAGTCCTTTCATTCTGTCCAATAAGAGAGGGAAGCCTTGGGAGAGAAAAAAAGGCCAGCATTAGTGGAGGATTGGAAGAGAGAAAGAATAGAAGAATGATGGAAAAATATTGCTCTTTCCCTTTGGATGTGATATGATCGCAGCCTGGTTATATTGCTTTGTGGAATATTGCTGGAGCGCAGAATTAGATTGGGTCCCCCCCTCTGGCTTCCATGATAAGGCCTCAGGAAAAGCAGCTTTGGATCGATCCGACGGACAAAAATGGGACGACGGAAACATAAACAGATTATGGACCTTTGATACGGCTTCATTTCCAGGAAGGGGACACACCCACAACCCCCCTCTCCTCCTCTCTACAGCAGGGAGGAGGCCACCTTTAGTGGCCTGTCGCCCTCACAACAATTTGTCATGACAGGAAATGCATTTATTTGACATATTTGGATTCTAACTCAGTTATTTGGTAGAGCACAGTTTGAGTTGTGATATGATAAACTTGTTGTACCTAACCTGAGTCATCTCTAGCACTCCATTGAAGTATGTAGGCACAAAATAAAATTGCTTGGTGGCAGTGAGGTTTTGAAAACCAAACTCTTCCAGGTGGCTTCCCTCCAGGAAGTTAGCTGCAGGAAAATCACTCCCGACATGTTGCATGCTTATGGTGAAGAGTTTGAGCGGGGAAGCAGAATCTGTGGATGTAGTTTAGGTTTAGGCGGTTTACTGAAGAGAATGATGCAATTACCCCCCAAACAGTGTGGTTGGGTTGATGTTTTTAGGACATATATATATATATAGAGAGAGAGTATATATACATATATATTAATGCCTCTCTTAGAAGGCAGACAGTAGAGAGATGACAGTAAATGAGGGCAGAGGGAGAGGGGGACTGACACCAAGACACAAAGGTCCCCGGTCAGATGCAGCTCATGGTAGGTGCCTTAACCTCAAAGTCACCAAGACGCCCCAGGGTGCATGTAATGCCACTGGGGTTTTGCCCAGAGGATGGTAAAAGTAAAAAAAAAAGCTACATCTTAAGTTCACATTTATTTCCTAAATTAAATTTTATCATGTTGAAAAACACTTTTATTCTTGTGTAGTATGTAGTTTTCTTGGGTTTTATACTTTGCTCTTGTCCATAGAAGGAGATGTAAAATAAGAACCGCCTTATGTGGCCCTATAAATGCTGTTCTGGGGTGTTTCATCCTGTAAATGAGCTTATTTTGCAGACAGATGGATGTAGAATCATTATTATCACTGCTCATTCTTTGCAGGATACGTGTGCATGTTTGATAAATACCAACAGGGGCGTAGCACGTAATTCTGGGCCCTGTACATGGGCAGTCTCTGAGGACCCCCATGATTTTAAAATTATTAATACAAGCAATTTTCGTGGGCCCCTCCACACCTTTGGACCCTGTAACTTAGTACCCTTTGTCCCCCCCACTCATCCTACGCCCCTGAATACCAACCCTGCACATGAACCACTTTTCCGCACACGCTTTGATATACAGGGTCCATGGTTCCAGTTGGTCCAGTGTGTTTTTTTAGGGGTCGAGTCTGTCTGAACACTTCAAATCCCCGCCTCATTCACCTGCCCCACCTAAACTAACAGTCATTTCAAGTCTGTCATGTCGGCTCACGGGCTTGCAGAGAAAAAATAACAAAATGCAAGTGAAAAACCTCAACATTGTTCTTTACTTCCCAGCTTTTCGCAGTTTATTACTTTTCCCCCTCACAGAGGAGGAGCAGGGGGAGGAGGAGGTGAGGGGGGGATTAAAGCTTAGTACAGAGAGGGAAGAAAAAAAACCTTCCAGATTTATTGTGAGGAAAAGGCAGCAGGACAACGTCGTCAGAGCTGACAAAACAGATCCAATATTGCCGGTTGCTCCTTCTAATCTTATGAGTGGTCGGGGAGCGAGGTGATACCGCAGATAAAAGTAAATCTACTTGGCAGCGAAGATTTGCTGTCCTCATTTGTTTGTTGTGTGTGAGGCACGAGAGAGTATTAAGAGCCGGAGCTCGCTCTGCTCGGAAATTCTCCTCCAATACAAGAAAAAAAACAACTGACACACTGGGAGATAAATTAGGACTGTGGCCATTGCTGTAATGGCGGGATGATGGCTGAATTGTTTTCCCAGGGCAGAGTCGGCTCTTATTTTCCCGGCAGGAAGCTTCTCTACCTGATTAGCGAGCAGAAAACCTGCTGAACAGAGTGAGCGAGCCGAGTGTGGGCGACAGACAAACAGAACAGAGCTGCTGCTGCCTCCTGCTAAAGGACACACACACGATGTGCAACGACGGCACACCAGAAAGAAAAAAAAAAAGATAGTTAACCAGGTTCTCACACACACACAGAGTCAAAATGTGCTCTAACGAGTTCCCATGGTTCAGGAACATTGTCACATCCAGCAGAGAACCGTCAGTCAGCCTGCTGGGCCCCGAGAGGCTCCACAATACTGTCAGCTGTACTCACATACTGTGATCACTACTACAATACTGTACAAAGGTACTACAAATGGTACTCACGTCCATCCACATGGAACCAGGAACTGTGATTGATAACCTTCAGACAGCAGATATCATATTTTCCTAAAAGGGTCATTTTGGTTTATTATAACTTGGGTCTAATTTCCACAGTTTAGTCCATTATTTCTATCAGTAATAACAACATTGTACTCACCAAGTTAATAGCTGAGGTGTGGTGACATCAGTGAGGAGAAGTCAGATGGGTCAGACAGACTGGAAACAAACCAACAGGTTAGTCAAACTTATGTGGAACAGTGAAATTATGACCCAAACTGTCTGTTGTAAACATCCATCACAACTTTTCAGACCCACTTCCTGCTTCAACTTTGACCTCAAATCTCTCAGTTCGCAGCTAACTTGGCGAGTACGCTGTAATTATTGATGCCAAAGCTACAAATGAATCCCCAAAATGTAATAAACAGAAACTATATTATATATTAAGAGCTAAAATATGCATACCTGATGGCCATGAACCACAGTTCCCAGTCCCATATCAAGTGACCTCAGAACTGTACTTACTGTACAAGAGTAAATGTAATTTCCACCACTGCAGACCTCACTAACTCCCCTCCAGTCAGGCTCTTTTGAACCTTTACTGAACACTAATCGGTTCCTGCTCCAGTCATGTTTACACAAATCTTTTTTAGATATCCAAAGACCTGGAAGACTGACTCACCGCTGCTGTCCAGGGTACTGATCCTGGGTGTTTGCTGGTTGCTGAGTCTGGAATACACCAGTGCCATGCATTTATTTTGTTAGTTCAGTTCAGTTGCTTAGTTTTCTCTGCCCATTCTGGCAATATCATTTCTTGTTTTAAGCTGGCTTCAACACAGATCTACATTATATATAGCTCTTCAAGTCTGAAATTACATTGTGGTTTATTCTCTGCACTTGGGTCCTATTAAGCAACATTATATTTCCACAGACATACTCTCATATAAATAATTAATAGTTTACAGGTTTACAAGTTGAATACACTGTGCCAAATCATTATATTCCTCTATGAATACTCATTTCAGAAGTGACTTTAACAGATAGACGTTTAGACTGGCCCATTTACTGTGCTTAAACTTCCCTAATGCTTCCACCCGGCAGATGAAACAAATTACAAATTTCTGAAAGCGCCTATAATCAATATTTTTAATAACAATTAGCAATGTGAAAACAGTGTGACAATGTGACAGAGGTGCTCGTAGTGATGCAGAAAAGCTGAATCTGCAGCTCCTCTCGGCTTTACGGAGCTTTATAGTGAGTTTCAGCTCATTGTTTATCTGTCCGACCCACAACTTTACTGTTCTGGTTCACTCTCAGCGCTCTCATGGCGTTGTTTACAGAGAAAAGGCTGTAAAAAGTCACTGTACACAACCTTGTAGCAGCCAACAGTGGACAGACACAGTTAGAGACCAGCTGGTGAACATAGGGGAGCATTTAGCAGCTAAAGAGACAGACATTTCCCTCAGGAGGTGGTGGAGACCAAAAACAGAGCTGAAAGAGAGAGAATATCAGACTTCATCAGGTGACACAAACGCGTCTCTAAATGAATCATGATGCTTCGTAACTTCTGGGTGTGTAAATAAGAAACTGTTTGCTAACAAGTTCGACATACCAACTTAAAAGGTGATGATACGTCAATGTTGTGTTCACAGTTTCTTTCTGCTGCCCCCCAAGTGGACAAAACAATCAGTTATTGCAGGTTTAAACTAAAATAAATGAAATAATGAGGAATTTTACAACTGTACATTGGGTGATGTTGAGTGGAAGTCAAACACAAGAAAAGATTATTCAGCCGCACATATTTGCTATCTTTGGAAACGTTTTGACTTCTACTAGAATTTAAAATAAAGTTCTGTGAGTTTGAACAAAGCTTGAGTGTAACGATGGAGCATCTGATGGATGTGACACCAGCTGTTTATCAGCACCAGTTTAATGCTTAAAGCCAGACTAAAACACATGAACAGTGTGACTGTGAATTCTGTGGATACTGTGGACTGTAACAGGTTCTCCTCCAAAGAGACAAGCTGCTTCAGTGCAGCGTGAACGACAGTTTCATCACCCACAGGAAATGGGGCTTGTGATTTAAACTGACGCTGAAAGCTTGAAACTGATCAGGGCTATGATCGCCCGTTCGCAAACCGCTGAAAAAAAGTAAAAGCAGGAAGCACAGAATAAAGGTTGAGGGAGAAGAAATTCTCTGTGGTGGATCTAATCCTCGCTCGCTCTGTGTGGTTCTTTGCCAGATGATGAAAGCAGAGTTGGAGGCAAAACTATCTTCACCTTCAGTGTTCCTCCTCTCGAACCTAAACTGCCTGTGTGCTGCTGAAACTCCAGGAAAATACTGAAGATGCTGCTGTTAGGGTGACGAAGAGGAAGGAGGCTGCTGCACCAGGCTCAGCGGGAAAAAGAAAATAAAAGGAAAAAAATATTTGGAGGATAAATGTTCTGTGTTCTTTACTCAGTTTGCTCTTTATTTACAGGCTTTTGGCACAGTGACTATGTTTCTTAGCTGGGCATGTGATATATTGTTGCTTTCCGAATTAAAGTTAGGCTACTCAGAAATGCCACTATTTGGCATGCAAGTGGTACTATACGTGTTCTAGGACAGTTTATAAAAGGTTTTTTTTTGCCTGTATGTTCGCATGTTTTCAACACACCACAAATATCTGCACGAGTGGATAGAGGAGAGTGTCATGTTGATGTTGATGGGAGATTCTGAGCCTCAGACTATTTCTACGTACACAACAGGTATATTTCTCTCAAATTTTGTTCACAAATTTGTTTTAAATCTGTGTTAGTGAACACTTCTCCTTTGCCAAGATAATCCATCAACCTGACAAGTGTGGCACATGATTAAACGGTATGATTAGTACACAGGTGTGCCTTGGGCTGGTCACAATAAAAGGCCACTCTAAAATGTGCAGTTTTATCTGGGGCAGGCGGTCTCACGGATCAGAAATGTCAGTATCTGGTGTGACCACCATTTGCCTCATACAATGCGACACATTTCTTTCACATAGAGTCGATTGTGGCCTGTTGAATGTCGGCCCACTCCTCTTCAGTGGCAGTGCGAAGTTGCTGGATATTGACAGCAATTGGAATGCACTGTCGTTCCTGACGATGAGCACGCAGATGAGCTTCCCTGAGACGGTTTCTGACTGTTTGTGCAGAAATTCTTTCGTTATGCAAACCAACTGTTGCATAAGCTGTCCGGGTGGCTGGTCTCAGATGATCTTGCAGGTGAAGAAGCCAGATGTGGAGGTCCTGGGCTGGCGTGGTCACACGTGGTCTGTGGTTGAGAGGCCGGTTGGATGTACTGGAAACGACACTGCAGACAGCTTATGGTAGTGAAATGAACATTCAATTCACGGCCAACAGCTTTGGTGGACATTCCTGCAGTCAGCATGCCGACTGCACGTTCCCTCAAAACTTGTGACATCTGTAGCATTGTGTTGCGTCATAAAACTGCACATTTTAGAGCGTCCTTTTATTGTGACCAGCCCAAGGCACACCCGTGTACTAATCATACTGTTTAATCAGCATCCTGATATGCCACACCTGTCAGGTGGATGGACTATCATGGCAAAGGAGAAGTGCTCACTAACACAGATTTAAACAAATTTGTGAACAAAATTTGAGAGAAATGTACCTGTTGTGTATGTAGAAAATTTTTTAGATTTTTTTTTTATTTCAACTCATGAAAAATGGGAGCGAAAACAAAAGTGTTGCGTTTATTTTGTTCACTATATGAGTCCCACAAAAACATGGTGTTGTTAGGGTCATTACGGTGTGACTATGTACAGGATTACATCTTTCTCCATTGTATGATGGGCTTTGAGCAAAATATGGGGTCAGCTGGGGTCAATTTTGCATGAAATGCATATATACTGTCTCAATTATTTATGTTTTAATAGAAACCTACCTTATCAGACTCACTTTTTAGGCAATTTTTTTAATTGGTCCATTCTTCTGTTAGGTAAAGCACCATTTTGTGTCCCTTTGTTGCTGTGCATGATTGAGACAGACTGTCTTGTTACATAAGAGTTTAAAGACCAAATATTAACTAAACAAGGCCGGACCAAAACGTGAGCAGGTGAAACCAGGATTTTTCCATCTGAAACTTACGTTCAGTATGTACATACTGAACATAAGGGATTTTTTTTACAAGTTTATGATATCTTGATCATTCTGTGCCTAATGTGGATGAAAGATTTGTGAATTGCAAAGATATGTTTGTAGATATTTTCAGGCATGTCAATCCAAATGTCACTGTTCCCTGGCACTTGTTGGTGGAGTTTCCATTTTGTGTTTCTTTTTTTTCCTAATCTACATCATTTCAGGTGAGAAAATAAAAATTTGTAACTGAAAATTCTGAGAAAAATATTTGTCACATTTACTCCTCTCACCACTCGCCAACATATTTGCATGCAAACCTTTGTCCTTGCAGAAAACAACTCTTTTCTCAGAAGTTGAAGTTGTACTCGTTAGAAGCTCCCTCACACAAACACATTCACAGAGTCACACTCTCTCCATTTCTTTTTCTGCAAGTGTTGTTTCAGTCTCGATGCCAGACTCTTAACCATCCTCGCAGTTGAGAAACAAAAATCACAAACTGAATGAAGAGATGAAATGCACGCTGTAGCAACACGCAGCAACACAGTCCGCCCACCTTCATCTCGCCCAGGATGCTGAGAGGTCCGACAAGCAGCCGGCTGACTCTCCACACAAACACTTCAGTGACAGAGGAGTCTGCGTTCGCTCTAACGCGCCGAGCTGTCGAGAGGAGTTTCGCTGTCGGAGCTGGAGGTGAGTCACCGCAGACAACAGAGCGAGCTCCAACATCACCTCTGAGCACAAACAAACAACAGGCGGAAAACAACGGCAGGAAAAGGCCGGAGGAGTCAGGCTGGAGGACTCAGAGACGGGAAGAGGGACTGAAGAACGTGCTCATCGTGACCTCGAGGTGAAATTAAATATTTTGTGTGTAACCTACATGGCAACGAGAAAATAAACATGAATGACAATAACAAAAGTTATAGAAGTTGTTTTTATCTGTCCTGTGAATTTCTCAGAGTAAATGATAAGTCTGAAGTCCTACTAGAATCCCCGAGACTGCCGTGTCCATTTCAGCCACAGTATAAAAGAGCTGGACAACACAAACAACCTACTGATGATGAAGCTATTCTTAGTGTTTCCTCACCAGTAGTAGGGCCTCAGTTTTTATACATTGGTCCGGAGGGTGGCGGTGATTTAAATCAAAAAGGACTGCACACTTCATGGAAATGGTCTGTGGTTTGGCGGATACCTAGAAACAGATCAACAGGTTATTCAAACGTGAAATTTTGGAGTCTTTCCGTCCTTGGTGTTTTTTCTTGTCTTTATGTCTTTTTATGTCTCATGTAAAGGACTTTGAATTGCCTTGTTGTTGAAAGGTGCTACACAAAGTTACCTCTCTCTTCCTTGTTGTTTGTTCAGATTCAACCAAAGTTACTGAGACCAACTTTTTTCCTGCAGCAGAAACTGAAAATGGTTTGAAAACTGACCAGAATTAAACTAGTATGTGTGAAATCGTAAGACAAACATTTATTTAGTGTAGTTATTTTATAATATAAATTATGTCAATATTTTCAAGACTATTAAGTACAAGATATTTTTCTCCAGACTTCTCTCTCCAATGTTGACTTCAGTGTTGTTTCTCATCTCATTACCTGGCAGACGTCCGCTGTGCTAACAGTCGTCACGGTGATATAATGTGACAGCGCCTGCAAAACCTCAGATCCAAATCAGGTCCGGAGTGACTCACAGAGGCCCATAAAGCAGCCCACTGAATACACACCACTGATTAAAGAGGTCGGCAGCATCCATAAATCCTCCGTTATATTAAAGGACAATTTGGTTTCTGTTGTGGAAGCTGTAAAACGCCCCGATGTCCAATCTGGCCAAAGCGTATGTGAGCTGTAAAAGGTGCTTATGGCTGACATGTTTATCTGTCCACACATTCAACAAACTCCCAAAAAAACAGCAGAGTCAGGAGCTTCTTCAACGACCCACAGGAGGAGGAGAAGGCGAAGCCGGCGTTCCAGATGATTGATACATCAGCGTATCTCATCGGCCATCATGTCTGGCGCTGCAGATGATAGAGCCGCCGGCGAGCTGAGAGGCTTTTAGCTGCTGGACGGGTCAGACGCCCCTATCGTCATGGTAAAAGGCTAACGTAAATCTCCCCGCCACTGCTGCTGCCCTGCCAGCTGATCAATACTGATCTAAAAGTGATGAATGAGACCTCTATGGACTCCATCTTTTCTTCTCCCAGCGGCGGTACGGAGAACGTCTTATCTCTCTCTCGGCGGAGTGGAGGAGTGTTTTGGGCGGAGGGAAGGAGGGAGGTCACTGAGATAAAACAGAACATCTTGAACATGTTCTGTACGTCAGATGGAGCCGTTTTCACCCTCACTGATGTCACAGCGTTTCACAGCTCACACATGCGTTTTTCCACATGACGAGCAGGAGCAGAGGTCAAGGGTCAGAGGAGAAGGCAGGAGAAAAGACACTGAAGCTATGTTGTCTACTCTGAGATGACAAAACGTTGTTTCTTTATTTAACCATAACTTATTGACTTATTGATTAAGTGTGTTTTTCAGGGGTGATCTGACAGCTGAATGGTTAGGACACACACCACATCCTGCTGTGGACCTAATTAAAAATACAATACAAAGAACATAAACACAAAAAACATGTCACATAATACACAACAGAACATACAAGATATTCAAGTTTAAGTTTTCAAAAGCTAAATGAGGAGGAAAAGCACTGACCAGATCCTTTACAACCGATTTGAGATTCACTTTAATTTACAGTTTCAAGTCCCTCTGTTCAATGGTCCGGGTGGACGAGAGAAAACGTAAATGAATAAGGAAAAAAAATAAATAAAGGGATGTAGAGCACCAATGAGCTTTGTCCCACTGATTAAAATAAATGAAAACGACCCAGATGAGCATTTTTCATTCATCTGAAGTGGGATTAGCCAGACCACAGACTGGAGGATTGGATTGAAAGGACAGTTATTAGCTGGAATTTAGGCACTAGACTATTATTATGTTTCCGTGAAATTGTTGCGTTTTCTGAAACTTGGGCAAAATAAAATGTGATTCAGTCACAGAACACACACACTTTTATTTTTTATCAGCACAGCTGTCTGCACAGGCTGCGGCTGATCAGTGGTGGAGGAAGTATTCAGATCATTTAATTAAGTAAAAGAAGAAAAACTGCAATATGAAAATACCCCCACCTACCAACACACCACTACACCACTGCTGTGAGCGCTGACCACAAAGCAGTACTGTTTCTGAACGCATCCTGTGAAGATACTTGTGAATGACTGAAGCTGAAGCTGCTGCACCCCACTTATTCTTATTCATACTTTGCTCCTTCTGGTGGACCAGACGCCTGTAACTGTGAGTGGCAGCAGGATATGGATGTTTTATCAACATTAGAATTAGAATTTACGACAAAGTCAGGGAACACATGAAAAGTCCACTTCCATTAACCTTCATTGCTTTATTTTTTTAATTTCTGTCAATTCCACATTTTCAATGTGCGTATTAAAATAAATACACATAAAAGCAGGTGATGGAGACGTTCCTCATGGTAGCCTCCATTAACAGCCATTCTCTCTAAAAGATATGCCTCTTTTTCTCATAAGGCCCCACTTATAGCTCACCTAGAAGCCATTAGTGACCTTTGAGGCCTATATGGAGCTGATGGACCCTCACTAACAGCCAGGGGACCCGCACGAATGCGGAACACACTGACGTACGATCAATAAAAGGACAATGTGACAGTTCAACTCAGGCATTACAATGAACATCAGTTGTTTTCTCAGTCTGAGCTCTCCAGCTGCATTTTCTTGAGACGAACCCTCCTCTTCACCCGCCCGCCCGCACATAATGATAAAGGCCATGAATTGAAGCCATAAATTACCTCCTAACATTGAAGAGTGTGATGATTAATCACTCCACAAAGTCTCCACTGAGGAGACACAAAGATGTGTCTCCTGGTGCCAAACAGCTTCTCTCTGTTCGCCGCCGATGATTTACAGCGCGTCCGAGCGGTTGTGTTCGGCTCGGCTGTCAGCCGCTGAATCAGAAAACTGTTTGGAGATGCCAAACTGACAAAGAGCACAAGACAAAGTCCGCCGTACCTGTGAAAAGCTGCAATATGGACACGTTTCGCTGATGACGACGACGCTCTCTCCGGCTTCTTTCAGTTGCAATAATGGCCATCCGGTCAGTGACGCACTCCATAAATCAAACAGACTGCCGGTTTGTTTACCCGCCGGGGTTGGGGAGAGGTCTGAAACAGCAGTATCTGTCCTAGCCAGCTGTTCGCTTCCCCTCTCTGTCTCTCTGCAGCTGCGGCTAATCTCGGCTTTCCAACTTTCTTTAATTCTGCTCCTGTATTGTCCTCCTCATAAAGAGTTTTGGGCAAACTTTACCTCTGTGCTCTGCTGCTGGAAATTTCTCTGCACTCTGTCTGCTATCTCTGCGCCCGAGTCGTGACACTGTGTGCTCTCGTTAATTCAGTCCCTTTCTGCTTTTTCTGGAAGAGCTCAGCAGAAACTGTTGATTTAACGAACGGGGGGTTGTGGGTAAATAGGTACCTCCTTGACTTGTCTGTGTGTGTCCAGTGTAAACAGCAGCGTCGACACCAGAGGCTGCCTTCTTTCGCGCAGCGAGCTCATCAGGGCGCTCACAGGCCGCGCTGTTTGTATTTGAGTCTGAGACAGAAAAATGACTTGTTTTCGGTACTTTTTTGGGTCCTTAAATAATGGGACACTGATGCTTTAGCTCTAAATCATCAGCCACGACTTCTCCTGTTTTCCGTTCCATGGCTGAAGACTAATGATCAGATGGTCTAACTTGGTAGAGAAGAGTGTACATTTTCATTTATTTTAGAGGATACCCAGAACAGCCTGATAATCAGACTTTCGGTTTTCATGTTCATGCCAGGTGTTTTATGGGCATTTACATTATTTTCAGTCGACATAGAAGTTGTGGTAGCAGCAGGTTGGAGCAGTTTACTTGTCATGTTGATTGAAGAAATATATTTATTTGACATGAATTCCTGGTTTGCTGCATTAGGAACCATTTAAAGTTTTACCCGTCCACGTTACAGTGCAAGACAAGCGTTTATTAATTTACCAATTCTGGAAACGCTGTTGGAAACCCAAGATGGAGAAATGTATCCACAATTATTTAGACTTGGCCTTACAGAGACCGATGAGATTTCTTCAGTATTTTCCACATTCTGCCACTCATCTCTTCCCCCGAGCTGAAGCTGCAGGGCCTGGCAGGGCGACACAAGCTGCAATTGATTCAAAATCCTTAGCGACAAAACAGACAAAAGGGTCATCTATTATCCTCGCCGTCCTCGCCCTGCGTCCCCCCTCTCTCCTCTCTCTTCTCCTCGCCTCTCCTCGACCCATCTTTGGCGGTCACCCGTTAAAAGGAAACTCTGGGGACGTCATGGAGCTCTCTGTACCGCCGGCCTCGCTCCACTTCTCTGAGGCCGGGGGCCGGGGCTAATTGGCGGATCCACCAGGGAGTCCTCCAACCGCCAAACCACCCAGCCAGGGGGCCCATTTGCAAGCATGTGATCTCTGCTGAACAGGGGCGAGAGCCAGAGACGGAGGAGGAGGAGGAGGTCGGGGGATGCTGGTGGGTCTAGAGGACATGGGAGAAGTGATTCCCACGAGAGGTGTGGGTGGTAGAAATAAAAGAGGGGAAAACTTCTAAACCACTCTCTGAGCTGTGAAATAGCTCTTTCAGCCCTTTTTCACAAATTGTAAAGATATTCTTTAAAGGAAGAATAAACAACAATATCTCTGAATGTCCTTCACACCCCTCGTGTGACCATATTTCCGCCAGGGTGGCTGATGTAAAGCACGGCAGCGCGATACATTCAAAGCACATGAGATGTAGTGGAGGGCAGAAGCACAGACAGAGAGGGGTTTAGTAGAGACTGTGGGTAATTGACAGGCAGAGCCGGACTGCTTTGTGAGCTCCTTTACCAGCAGCTCTTTGTGTTTATCAGCCCGGCCGATCGATGGTCATCTTAACCCCGGGAGAGCAAGGCCAGGACGGATGAAAAGTAAAGACTCCTCTTTTGTTGTCCGGGCAGCTCTGTCCAGCGCCATCGGCAACGCTCCCAGAGGGCCATGCTCACAAAAATATGAAAGATTGAAACCATGACAAAAAGCTAGAATAAATCTTTCTATTTTTTTTATCACCACTATCCCCCAATGCACCCAGACTCTCTCCTTTTAGAGGAAATACTTTCAAATATTGTGGTTGGGCTCTCACTTTGAGCTTCTCTTCAGTGACCCATTTGGGTCCAGAGGGAAAAGTGAGCAGAGAGAAGCTGGAGGAGTGAAGCCACAGTGTGACACAGTTGGATTTGATCATGCAAGCCAATGCAAACTATAAACCACAGTAGCGCTCAGCTGCAGCACTGTATAGTTCGCTGCTGTGTTCTTTATGGTGGAACTGTATGTTGTTGGGGGTTTTTTTCTTTTTTTTTTAACTGTTGAAAGGATTTTTTTTTTCCTGTCTGACAGAGCTACCACTTGTAATATCGTGCAACTTTTCTGGTCTTGTCAAAACATTTTGGGGAATCCTCTTTACTGTGTTAGGAAGTAAAGAAAATGAATAAAGAGGAAAATTAATATTATATTAATATCAGCCTCAGCTGTGCTTTGTCTTTAGCACTAATTAGTAAGTGTTAGCATGCTCACCCGCCAAAATCAGAAGGTGAAAATGGTAAAAGAAAAAGAAAAAAGATACCTGTTAAACATCAGCTTGTTAGTATGTGCAATGCTAGCATTAGCATTTAGCTCAAATCACTGCTGTGCCTACTGTAAGTACGTCCTCACAGAGCTGCTAGCACGACTGCAGAGTTTCAGACAATCAATTCGAGCCGTTGGCTCCAGCCCCAGTAATGCCCGAAGCCGGAGCTCTCAGAGCCGAGGCAGTGCAGGCTGCTGCACTACGCTCCCACTATAATCAATGAATCCCTCACGTTCACGTTACACATCACATTACATTAGATGGCTGATGTTAAAAGGCAAACGCTGGAATAATCTGTAAAACTCTGTAATGATGATGATGAGTCTCGTTCAGTCTCTATTAGAAAATGAGCGGACTTCACAGACTCCCACTCAGGTGTGGGGACTGAGGCAGGTGGAGCCGCCCACCTCTGATTAGAGGGCGTTAACACTCTTTTTTTTATATAAATTTCATGACGTAGAGGAGTCCCAACCGGTCGCCTCTAATTCAGCATCGGCCTTGTGAGGCCAGGGCTGATTTTAAACAGGAAATGACATGTTGAGCGGTTTTCAACCCATAAAATGCCCATTTTTATATATTTGCAAAGAAATGTTGATATTAACACCAGCATTGATGTGTTTCATCACAGTACAGTCATATTATTTACTTTACAGCTCAAAAAACATGTTTGAGTGTGCAGTACCTCTTTAAATAGTCTGGGTTGCCAATGCCAATCAGTAAAGTTTGAGCAGGTTACTCCTGTTTTTGTTTTCTTTGTTAATTAATTAGAGGATCAGCAATGCAACGATCCTCAGATCTCCCAGATCTCTCAGCAACCCCCCAAAAAAGTGACCATGACTATTACTTTAAGAGTCGTTATTTATGTAAGCTGACTTGCAACAATCCGTACAGCTGTGTCAGAAACGTGGCCATTTTTCTGCCTCCGGCACAAACAGATGACGTCCGAGTTGTTAATCCCACCTACAAAGCTCTGATTGGCTCAGTTGTTTTCCCAACCAGGGAAACAGCCATCAATGAGCAGAACTACTTACATCGCTGAAAAAAGAGGTCTGGAATGAAGAACCAAGTAATGGCCTTCCTGCACGCACACCTAAAAACTCTAAATAACTGTTGATGCTAGAAGTAATATGTTTTGACGGCAGAGCACCAAAAGACCCCCAATTTAAATGGGAAGTGATGTCTTTTTAAAGTCCTTCAGACTTGTGATATTTGACTTTAGTCTGATCTGCAGCCCTGCGGTCATCACCCCAATCCAACGCTCTCACACACACACACACACACACACACACACACACACCAGACACATCAGCAGTTTTCAGCTGAGCTCAGCAGTCGGAGCCTCAGTAAATTTGATGGACAGAAGATACTCGTCTCCTGGGAGATAAAACATCAGCCTGTCTGTTAAATCACCATCTAAAACACTTTAGGACAAACAGCTCTTTATATGTTTTCCTTTTATGTCTTTTATTCCTGTTGCTTTTGGCTGTTTTATTCCTGTGTAAACTGGATTTACTTCTTTTACCGTTCATCTCTGTGGTTTTTATTTAGTCTTGTCTTCAGTAACACACTTTGAAGTCACTATTCTGACAAGTGGAGCTCTAATAAAGTTTATTATATTTACTGGCTGATGGTGTGAGAAGTGTTTAGAAAGCACAGGCAGGTGTCAGCTCTTATGTAAATGTTCTCTAACAAACCTGACAAGCTTCTTTACTGACCTGCTGATTTAATCTACATTAATGTTCCACCATGTTTGCTTTCAGCGAACGCACAATCAATACACTCGACATCTCGCAGTTTTACAATGCAGTGGAGGATAATAATGAACGTTTTGTGTGTATTCCCTTTTGTTTTCACCTCTAAATAATTTGTTTAAATTAACTTTATTAAACTGGCCCTTATTTCGGACCCGGTGTGAAGGTTCATGTTGTGATTCTCAGTGGACTAAAGTCGTATAATACCATCTCTGTGTTTCTGCATAAAACATAAAGGAAAAAAAAGATTTTTCTCAGACAATAAATAAATTCTTGTCTTGTTGACGACCCCGACAACACGGGGGAAGCTCTCTGGATTTAATCTTTCACTGTCAAACAATATGCATCTAAAGCAATTTTAGAAAAAAAAGGAAGCACCAACGTGGAGAAATAATTCCACTTCTTTCAGGAATTTTACAGAAAAGAGCGTCAGTATCTTGACGCAAGTCCAAGGGGGGCGCTTCCTATAGTATAATTTAGGCGGGGCGCCAAAATTGTGCCCAGAAAAAAATAAATAAACGTGTTTTTTTTTTAAAAAAAACAAACATGCTAGAGCTGATATTTGTGTTGATGTTTTTGTTAAAGATATTTTTTCACCTTTATTGGAAAAAAGGTTGTAATGTTGTTAATGTTGTAAAGTCGTAATGTCTTCTGAAAGTAAATAAAAATAAATACATAAATTTGATTCCCCCAAAACTTTTTTTTTTGGGGGGGGGAAGCTTGCCTAGGGCACCAAAAGTGCTAGGTCTGGCCCTGCGCAAGTCCGAATATGGAGGATTACTGCAGTAGAAAGAGATTTTTTTATATTGGAAACAGGTGAAATAACCAGACATTTAGACGTGATTTATGAAAATTAGAGTGAAGGATTAGCAATTTCAATAAATGACTGAATAAATGAATAAAGTCTAAATATGCCGCCAGGGGAACAATTTCATTCTCTTTAAGATTCATTATTGTTATATTATTTTTGTTCACAGTGCTAACTTTCCTGCAACGGGTGCTTTTAAAAACCAGCGCTTCATCCTGCGAGCTGATAAATTAAAAATAATGATAATAATAATAAAGGTGAAGCTTTAGACTCCAGGTCCAGTCTCTCTCCTGTATTTCTCGTGTCTTAATCCTCGCTTTCTTCTCCAGCAGCGTCTGTCGGCTTAATTTTGTCGTTTTCCTCAGGTGAGGTCGAGTCTGCGACCTGTTACTCGTTGTCGTGGCGGACAAGGTGAACCAAAGCTATTCTGCTGCAGGGTGTTGGGAGGGGTTAACACTTCTACTCCACTACATCTCCTCGTCTGGCTGCGCTGCGGCCTTTTGTCCTTGTCTTGTCTGCTGACAGGAAGTGGTGGTCGGGGGCTGGTACCTGCCACATACTGTGACATGCTCACAAAGCGAACAGGGACAAGCAGATTTTGGGAGATTCACAGAGAGAAAGAACATGTGGGAGAAAAAAAGGCTTCACACTGAAAGACGGCGGCCGTGGGTGCTATCAGCAGCTCTTTGTTGCTGAAGAAAAGCCAGCCAGGTTTCCTCCACTTTATCTGATGGAGCTTACTGCAGCCGCCGCCTCCGTCTAGGGTCGGACAAATCGCCGGGGCAAGACCAAACCAAACCACGGCCGCCCCTTTTTAACAACAGGATCACAAAGTCCTTCTTGAAGCTGCTGTTTGAATGTCACGTTATAGTTTTCACGTCTGATGCTCGCCACAGTGCAGGGCCAGACCAGGTGTTTCTGGGGCCAGGGGAGGAGTATGATAACCCCACAACCATTAAAGATGTTGTGCCGACTAATATGAAAGAAATATGTCTAAATACAAGCCACATAATCAGACAGAATTTTCCTTTTGTTGTGCTCATTCAACCAAATTCAGTTTGGGAGAGGGGTTTTTTGTGTGTGTCTGTTTGTTTTGCCCTAACCAATCAGAAGAGGTCATACCTAACCATTTTCTGATGCTGCTTTTCTTATGTTTCATTTTTATTAGCCTCAATTGGCTCAGTTGTTTTTTTCCAAACAGCCGTCTACGAGCACAACACCAAACCTATCTGACTCGTGGAAAAAAAGATGTCGACGGTGACTCACCGGCCTGGAACCAGGCTAGCTAAACACAACTGTTTGTAGCTCGAGCCAGTAGCTCTTAACATTTGTAAGTCAGCACAAGACAACTGGGAGTCGTGTTTGTAGCCATATTTCAATGGAATATTAGTGTTTGTTGTTTTCTGGGTTTAACAAAACAGGCAACGTGGCTCCAGGGATGGCAATGTTGGTCAGTCTGTCTTTGGTTCAGACTGAAATATCTCAACAACTCTTTGCTGGATTGGCCTGAAATGTTGTATAAACTTTGATGGTCCCTCGAGGATGAATCCTACTGACTTTGGTGATCCCCTGACTTTTCCTCTTGCACCACCAGCAGGCTGACATTTTAGGGGTTTAGTGAACTGTTGGAAGGATTGCCAATAGTTGTCAATTACTGTTCATTCTAGGTTTCTTTTTTATAAAATCGGTGAATGCAGCGTTTTTAAACAGACTGATAAAAGACATGTTCAGTGAGATATTGCTTTGAGTTTCAGAAGCTAGTGGAACAGAGGCTAGCCCAGACGTGACGTCGGGACCTTAACTCTCTATAAAGGGGAGAATAGGCAGGATATTCATTATACATCCACATCAGGATCAACACACCCAGCCCAGCGGTGTGGGCCAAGCAGGAAAAAACAGAATTATCAACCATTATCACCAATCTACCGTGTGAAACTAGAGACCTATGTGTTTTAGAAAGTGTTGGATAGTAATGTAAAGAACATGATATCTGTAGGGTAAAAAAAACTGGTCATTGAGGGTTTGGTCTTTGAGGAAAAACAAAAAGAAAAGTCTTCCTAATAATGCCGAAAGAACAAATATTAATCTAATACGCATTACGCACTGTTCCGAATGTTGTATTCGGAAACATCGCTACAGCTCACTGCATCCTGCTTTTTGTTTTTAGCTGAAAGCAGAGAAGATATTTTGAGCAAAGTACAACCTCTCATCTGTTTAAAGCTGTTCATCATTACTACTCCTCTCCCTCTTGTTTGGGGCGTCTTCTCTCTGAGGTCGGTGCATTAAAAATTGAAAGCGTTCTTTGTGTTGATGCAGAGGGAAGGGAGGGGAGAGAAAACAGCGTCGACGCTCTTTTGAGTGCTACTCCTGTGCTCTTGAAACCGACATCAATGAAACGGGGAGGGAGAAGGGAGGGAAAAAAAGAAAAAAACGAAAAGAAAAAACGGGGAAAAAAGGAAAAGGCGACATGAAGAAGTTGTTGTCACTCTGTTTGTTTTTAATGTTGAGATGTTAAAAAAAGCTGTCGGAGTGCTGTGGTTGTGGTGAGACGAGCACATACAGTACAGGATGTTAGATCCTTCTCCCAGAGGAGTCTGACACAGAAAAATAAAAAAATACACATCACAGCTGCTGCACTCATATCCAACAACCAGCAGCCCCTCACTCACTAATACATGTACAGCTGCTTCTGACTTGGGTTAGAAAGGATCTCAATATTGTTGTTATTATTATTATTATTATTATTAATTGTATTTTAATGTTTTTTCTATCCTTGTTCCACCTTTATTTAAAGCCAGTAAGTACTGAGATGTTCTTATAACAAGTAACACTTGTTTAAGGGTCGAGAAAAGATCTTATCATACCAATAGTACTAGGACTGAGTAGCTCCACAGCACAATACAAGAACAATGCTATTTCTTTATTTCCATTTCTTTTACATGGATCATCGGCTGGTGAGGATGCTGACATTTTGCCTTGGACCTGTTAGTTGTAGCCTCAGTCTTTTAGCTTGATATCATGTCTGTAACCATCAAGTGCATATTTATTCATTTACTTTGAAAAGATTCTCATTTCAGCTGGAAACTAAAACTTTAAAGATTTTCATTTTGTTGTCTTTCACGGCACCTATGGCAATAATCGGTAATGTGTGGTAGGTGTGTTTTTGGCTCATTTCAGTTTCAGTTTCAAGTTTCATCGTCTGTAGATCTTTTCTTTGTTTGTTCGGCCATAATAACCATTTACTCACAACGCCAGCAGAGACTGGAGGAAACAGTACACCGCTTCACCTCACAGGTGATTCAAAGAGCGAGTCCGTTGCATTAAAAGTCTTGTTAAAAGCCGAACTGTGTGCCGCTTGTGATTTTTCCTGTAAATTCACTGCCGACACCCGGGTCGTAATACTGCAAATGCTGCAGGCTTTCATCAGTGGGCCACAGGCTCAATCACCATTGTGTTGCATCATTCGGCGATAGATAGTGACTTAACAGACGTTTATTTAAATGAAAATCTTCGAGATTATAGCTTTAAAACATCAGCTGATTTAGCTTTCTACCCACACCTGAACTATGAGAATGCAAAGCGTAGCAACAGTAACTAAGGGGGGCAGGGCTTAGCAAACCGTCAACTGATCTCTCCTCACTGAAAGAGGCTATTACAGTTTTTTTGTTATGGCCATCAGTTTTAATTATCTCAATTTAATTTATTAGAAATCACGTTTTTCTGTCAGTTTGGGGGATGGCTCTGCATGCTACAATACCCATGAGCCTCAGCTGCTGCCGCTGTGGAGAAGACACAAACTGAAGTCAGAACACTTCGTTGTTGCAATTTGGAACAAAACACATCACCATAGTTACTGAGTTCATCCAAAACTGACCCAGAATCTTTGAGTGAACTGATTTAAACTGCTGAATGTTTAATCAGGTTTCTACCAAATGTAATATTTAACTTCAGCTCGCTGTTTGTGGGACACAATACAATTTTTATTCTGTGATTGTTTCTTACTGAAATACACCTTGAGAGTTGCAGCTCACAAAAAAACTGGCTTGTTTCTTTCACTTTTTTTTCTTCTTTTTTTTTTATCAAAGAATAAATCAAAGATATTTTCTGGAACAGTTGTACTGATGATTCAACCAGGACAGCTTCATGTCCATACAAGCCGTTTCTGGTGGATCAAAGCCATTATGGGCTGACAAAAATTTAACTTGTTCGGCTAACAATACGCCTTATACTGTGAAAAGCTTCTCAGAAGTTTTATGATGTTTAAAACAAGGATATTTTTCTTACTTGATAAATCTTCTTGATAAAGCTCCTTCAGTTGCATTTCATGTATATGACAGACTAAAAGTATATCAGAGAGTCTTCCAGGTCTGGTTCACTGTCCTGCCATGTTTCAGCTGAAAGCCTCACCTCAGTCCCAGAAGAAAAACACCTCCAACCCTCCATCCATCCATCACTCCTCCTGCAGTCCTGACAGCAGGCAACAGAGGGCAATCTCCCCCCAGGCAGGCAGCGGTGGAGGGGTGGGTAGGGGTCCTGATTGACAGCCACAGCGTTGGAGGGAAAGAGGAGTTGCCAGACGCCCTGCTGAATAGAAGCTTACATGACGATGGTAAGAGTTGAGTACACATGCAGCTTTTTGTTGGGAGGAAGGGGAAAAAAAACTGCAAGATGCTGATTCTTCTGTTGCGTCACCTCTACAAGCTGCTGAGACTAGAGGCAGGATTAAAAGCTTCTGGGTTCATGGCGTCTCACTACTTTTTGGGTTTAGTTTGATTCGGTGCTCCCGTTTGTTTGTGTGTTGTGTTTTTGTCTTCTCATCCTGCTCTGCAAATATCTAATCAGCCTGCTGTGCAACACTGCTTTTAACGTTTAGAATATCTGTTTGGAATACCTGCATGAAGGTTCAACTGCAAGAAAATATGATGCTCCAGAAACACCACCAGCTGTACGTGTGCGCAGACGCAGATTATACTGTTATACTTTTAATTGATCTGGAAACATCTAAATCAGTGCTACATATGGTGTGTAAATTAGTACAAAGTGTCATCACAGCCTGTAAGATAATTTAATGTCACCCAGAAGGTTCTGAAAAGACATTTACGGCTCTTTACAGGAGGTGAGGTGGGACGAGCAACCACAGCTGTTTGTGATTGATTACATCCCCTCTCAATCAAGCAGACACACCTGAATCAATATTCAGTTTGAGCCTTAGAGATCAACTTAACAGCAGCTGAGTGTATGTTTCTCTAAAACTGTGCGTCCTGGAGGTCTCGCTAACTGTTGAATGCTTCCTGTCTCATAAAACACTGACAAAGTCAGGTTTTAGAATATGTTTGTCGGATCGCAGTGTTCTTCTTCGCTGCCTTTATTGACGATACAGCTGAAATGATGGGTCGATTAATCGATTAGTCGATTGACAGAAAATTAGTCTTGATAATCGATTAATTGTTGATGTCATCGTCCAAACAAAAATGCCAAACATTTGCGGGTACCAGCTTCTAAAATGTGAGAATTTGGATCTGGGAAACAGTGATAGGCATTTTACCTATTTTCTGACATTTAATAGATGAAACAAGTAATTGATCAATCGAGAGGATAATCAGCAGATATATTACGTTTCTGTGCACGTTACTGCTACAAACTGATGAGCAGCAAAACAGCATGAAACTCGCGTCAAGAATGTTCTCACACACATGTAAATTCATGGTGACTTCCTGCAGCTAACCAGTAACTTCCTGTAGCCTTCGCTTGTTGCCTGGCAACTGGTCCCGGACAAGAAATAGTCCAGCACATAGCCCCCCTCCAAAACCACAAATAGTTGTTTCTACACTTCAGTTTTTGTGCAGATCAAACAAACAAAACATAACTTGTTAATCAGTGAGCTTTAGAGGCGCTGGTAGATGGATTTTCTTAACTTTGGACGGAGCCGGTTTAAGGTCTTTATGTTAATCTAAGCTAATTAGCTGCTAGCTTCAGCTTGTGTGAGAGCGGCATCGATCTTCTCATCTAACTCTCGACAAGTCATATTTCTACTATTATTATTATAGTTGTTGTTGTTATTATTGTTGTTGCTCCATCTCTGTCTCTGTCTCTCGCTCTCTCAACCCAACCGATCAAGGCAGATGGCCGCCCACCTAGAGCCCGGTTCTGCTCGAGCTGGTTTCTGCCTCTTAAAAGGACGTTTTTTCTTGCCGCTGCTGCCAAGTGCTTGCTCATGGTGGGAACTGTTGGGTCTCTTTAAATAATATTATAAAGAGTACGGTCTAGACCTGCTCTGTCATGAGATAACGTTTGCTGTGATTTGGTGCTTTATGAATAAAACTGACTTGACAAGAAAGTGAATAAGCACATTTCCCAAAACGTCGAACTATCATTCATTCTCATTTTGTCATTTTCAAATTTGCGCACAAAACGAGCTGCTTGTCGAGGGGTTAATAGACTCTTGAAACTTTCTTGAAAAAGCATCAAAGCGAACATCAAGTCCATTATTTGCATTATTGTTATGAGGTAACGCAGTGTATACTTTTCAAATCAGTATTCCCTTTAATTGCATTACCACACACAGATCCAGCGTGGATGATTATCTTTTTGATTTACTTGAAATACTTTCTCGGCTGTCAGAGTTAAAAGGCGTGTACATGAGAGACAAAAGATGAGAAGAGCCCGGGAACAGACGCAGCATCAGTGAGTGGCTGACTTACATCTGTTGTCATGGCAACGGAGGACTCTGTGACATTTTCTGTCAAAAAACTCTTAACACAGAGGTGAGAAAAAAAGCACGTAACATGATTCCATTAAAAGCCTTTCTATCAGTTTCTCGGTCTGAAAGGGGCCGAACGGAGCAGGCCCGCTGACAGTCAGCCCGAGCTGCTGAGTGAAGGACCCAGCAGCTCGACTTGTAACACTGGGGGGACAGACAGCGGCAGAAAGGCCTGAGGGTTCAGGAGAGGAGGAGGAAGATATAAGGAGAGGATGAAGATGAATTAGGACTTGGGGATCGATGTCATGTCATGCTGCAATCAGGGTGTTTCAGCAGCTAATCCAATTTTAAAGCCAATGATGCAGTTGCTGCTTATTGACTCAGCTTACCACAGATTTTTGATTACAATAAAGGAGAGGTGACGTACTGGAACACGCTGGGAAAGGATGGAGTAATGAAAGATGAGGGGCAGTGGGTAGAGGAGCTGAAATGGCAGAAAGCACGCGACC